>VZRZ01001925.1:1302674-1329790 GCA_013398175.1 Climacteris rufus | reverse complement strand
TTTTTTTTTTTTTTGTACAAAGAGCCATGGGCCATTTATTGTGCAGTTCATGCTTTCAGGTACTTCTGTTCCTTGCTGACATGAATAACTAACTTGTGCAGTTCAAGCTCGGTGAGCTTTTGCACTTCTGCTTAGCAAAGTTACACTGCAGAGACACTCTGCTCACAGCCTTGAGCATGCAGAGCTCCTTGAAATCAGCCCTTGCAGAAGGGAAAAGCCTGCATGGAAAGAGTGAGATTCGGACCAGTTTCCTTATTCTTTTTTTTTTTTTTTTTTTTTTTTTTTTTTTTTTTTTTTTCAGGAGCCTTGGGTGGGTGCTGCCTGTGACATCAGCTTTCCAAGGGGGAAATTCCCCTCTAGGATCAGGTGCTGGAGGCAGGTCCTTTAGTGCTCCTGCACATTGGATGGGACAAGAGATTTTATATTTCTTTAAACAGAGAAAGTAAACTGTTATGGGCAAAATGCACAATAGTAACTGCACTGACTGTAGTTATTCCTATGTAACATCCCTCCTTCTAAAGACAAGTTACTGAGTGCTGGAATTTCCTCCAAATGGAGAAAGAGTGTTGGCAGTTCCAGCTCTGTGTGGTTGTTTCCCAATTCCCAAGTACACCTACAAAATATTGCCTGCAGCAGAACATTGGAGATAATAAAAAAGATTTTTTTTTTGCAAAGATGAAAGATTTTATACCTCTCTGGTGAATGTGAAAATATTAATTGAATGGAGTATTAATTGAATGAAGTACTAATTGAATGAAGTATTAATTGTCAGAGGAAGGACAAATGTAGCTGAAAAAGTATGTAAAGATTTGGAATTTACAAGTGATCTGATAATGTAGGAAGTATAAGGCACTAAAAATACTTAATTAACACATACACGTTTGAGAAGGAAAGGATTTGTAATTTGAAGTATTCTTTGTTTTAATAGACATTTCCTGAACTTCACTGAGCCTTGGTGCTTTGTGTTGCAAATAGCTCACGTCCTTTATTTTCCATTTATTAAGCAATGCTATTTTTGCTGCTTGTTTGCTACTCTCAGGACCTTTTTTCTAAGCTCAAGTGAGGAGCAGCTTCTCCTGAAGGTGTGGATAGAATCTGGGAGCTGATTCACACCTCTGAACATGTTGCAGTGAGGATTGTGCAGTAAAGACTTCCCCAAAGTAGGAACCAACGACTGGGGAAAGTGAAGGTGAGCTTCGCCTGGCGTGACAATGAAAACTGAGCAATTACTTCAGCATTTAACACCTAAAGAGGTTAGGACAAGAGTCACCCTAGTTTTTATCTCTGCCCCTGGGTTAATCCCTGCAGTGCCCTGAGGCAGGTCCTGGGTGTACTCAGCACCCTGACATGTGCCCTGGCACTGCTGGCCCTGCAGATGTAAATCAGAGGGAGAGCTGCCCCTGCTGATCTCTGATGAGGAAAGGGTTTATTTTTACTGGTAAGAGCAAGCTCTCTCTTCAGCTGTCACAGCCTGGGTCAGGAAAGCACAAGGCTCTGTTTCCTTGGGAGCTGCTGTGCCTCTCTGCTGGGAATTAGCCAGGCATTAGTCATGGCTTTGCTGGGACCCCTCTCTGCCCCTGCCAAAAAAATGGCTTTGGAAGAGGAGGGCAGGGCTGAGAGTCTTGGAAGGGATGAGGCACCTTCCAGCCAACTTCTGCTTGGGATGGCTGATTTACAGAGCTGAAGGCAGCTCTGGGGAGCCCATCTCCCATGGCTGGGCAGGAGCTCAGTTGATCTCATTTCCCCCGGGACTGCTGGGTGATGCTGGGGATGAGGCTCGGTCCCTGGACACTGAGGCAGCCTGTGGAGGCTGTGCCAGAGGGGAGTGCAGGCACTCTTGTGCAGAGCAGAGAGAAGCTGTGCTCTCCATCCCACCTCATCAGTCTGTTAGGAAGCACTCACGCTTGTGAGGCAGAGTTTTTATGCTCCACTCCTTATTCTGGGGGAAAAAAAAAAGCCAGAAATCCTGCCCAGGCTTTATCTTAAAGTCAGTGGAGAAGACTGAAAGGCTGTAGCCACTTTCACACAAGAGCATCTGAGCTCTTACGATGATAATGGCACTGCAGAAGGAATGATGCACAATGGGAACAAAATCCTTCATGACACATCCTTCTGTGCCAGTCTGGATGTTTTACTAATGAAAGAATTTAAAAGAATCTGTGGAAACCAGTGGCAGTGCTTTGCCACTCCCTGAGGACAGGATTCCAACCTGTGGTTCTTCAGTCACTTTTCTGTTTGTCACTTGTTTTCACTGACTGTCTTCTCCACACATTATTTTCAGTTGGAATAGGAGATATTTGCTGCTCTCAGGCCCAGAGGAACCAGGGACCCCTCTGAGAATCTCTGCCATTGCAGAGATGGCAAATGCTGACATACTCTAATAATGGAAACTCTCAAGGTGTTTTCCCCCTGTCCTTTCTACACCAGAGTTCCAACAGATGTGCCTGGTTCCTGGGTTAGTCACCAGGAGTTGGCAGATGTTTGGCTTTTATTCCTGTGCTCATCTGCTTTTGAAAACTGCATTGGAACAGGCTCTACAAAAGCCATGCTCCATTTCATCCTCAGAGCAACACAGGATCCAGTGCCAAGCTCAGCCCCAGGACTGGGCTGACCCCTGCTAAAGGAGTAGGGATGAGGTTTCCACTGACATTCCATCTCCCATTGGGCCCTACACCTCTGGAAAAGGGGAGCAAGGATGTTGATAAACAACAACACAATAAGATCTTCCCAGTGATCTGCCATTAACCTTGGTGTAGCTTAAAGCAATATTGCACTTGAACAAAAATCAGCAAATACTTTTCCAAAGGCAATCAAAAACTGTTCTTTATCGACTCAGATCTTTGCTGCCTGGGGCTATCTGAGTCATTCTTCTTGCTAAAGTCTAAGGATGATTTCCTTTCTCTTACTGTGAAAAGTTTACACTTAGAAGAGTCATGCATGAAGGACCGAAAGACATTTAGTTTGGCTGCACAGTAAAATAGTTCAGTGTCTTCATTGCTTCATTACTTTATTCTGGTTGCTACAAACCAGCTTCCTCACAGCTACTGCTGCTGCTAAAATCTCTGCTGGGTCTCTGTGCACTGACACGTGCTGCAAAATGTACAGTTTGCACCGGTTGTTGCCTGTGCTGGAACAGCCTGCATGAAAAAAAAAAAAAAACAACCTCTTCTCCAATTCATGTTACTAAATTTGTTCTACGTGGGTGTTTGTCTGTATTTTCCTATTTTAGTGACTTTGAAAACATTTTAGAGGGCAAGAGGATCATCAGGGATGCAAGGAGATGAGGGATGCAATGAGGAGGGATGAGGTGTTTGGGGAGCAGGGTTAGAGGCACAGCAAAATAAAATCTCCAAGAGGAGAGGGATGGAGCAGTGGGTCCCTTTTTGTGAGCCAGCTGGGATCCATCCCTCTGCCAGCCTGGTGCACTGGCTCTGCATGTCACAGTCCCCCCTCCTGCTCTGAAATAGGCTGGGTTATTTTGAATGTGTGTTGCTAGTGAGGGTTAAGTGTTACATTAAGACAAGGTTTGTAGAGAGAAATAAAACTTTTTAATAGATAAAAAGAAATGGTCAAGGAAAAAAATTGCATTTATTGGGGTGTGTAAGCCCATCCCTGTTGTAAGCAACAGGCTGTCCTCCAGGATATGATAATCCTTCATATGGCAACTCTGGGAGATTGACATGTAAGAGCAGCAACCACATTGGTAAAACTTTCTGTAGATTTACTTTCCATAGCATCTAGCTTTCTTTCCTTGAGAATGCTTTTCCCTAACTATTTTCTTTTCTAATTTCAGACTTTAAAATGGTTGGAATATTATATTTTATTGATGGGAGAATTGCACATAACCCTTTGCTTTCACCTATGTTTTCAATGGAAATAAGTCTGCTGCATTTTCTTTTCTGGTGGTGCTAGCACTTTTTTGGGATTGGTTACTCAATGCAAACTGAAAACTGAAAAATAATAACAATTCCATTAAAACTGGAGCCTCCCTATCCTTTTGTAGAACAGACCCCTTTTCTAGGCGAGTGAAACATTTCAGTGGAAAACTTTTAGTCAGCCTTGATTTGATTTTTGCCTTTTCTACATTTTGGTTCTGGTTTCCCATAAAATCATTTTCCTTTGTCTGTGCCCCCTTCCTTCCCATCTGCTGCACTCTAATGGGAAATAAATCTCCAAGCTCTGTTCTATTCCTTACCATCCCATAGTCTTCTACTCTTACTGACTCACTGAGATGGTACAGCTCCATTTATAAAACACTAAAAGTATCATTTATATTTTTCCCAGAATCTCTTTTGACTGATGTCAGATACAGAAACACTAAGAAAATAAACCTCAAGGATAAAAAATAAAATCCTTGTGGCTCTACCTGCAGTAAGGATAAGACCCTTCACCAATAAAGATGGATGATCTGGCTTCTCTCCCCTCTCCAGCATTTTTCCGTCTCCCTCCCAGACCAGTCTTGGGAGTGTACAGAGGGTGTCTCTTGTGTGGGCAAAGGACACAGCACACCACAGCGCCAGGAAAGGCTGAGAGAAGTTGGATTGTTCAGCCTGGAGAAGAGAAGGCTCTGGGGTGACCTTATTGTGGCCCTTCAGTACCTGAAGGGGCTCCAGGAGGAGCTGGGGAAGGACTTTTGTCAAGGACATGGAGTGACAGGACAAGGGAGAATGGCTTCAAACTGACAGTGAGTAAGCTTAGATTGGATATTAGGAAGGAATCATTTCCTGTGAGGGTGGGGAGGCCCTGGCACAGGCTACCCAGAGCAGCTGTGGCTGCCCCTGTGTCCCTGGAAATGTCCAAGAGCAGGTTGGACGGGGCTTGGAGCAGCCTGGGATAGTGGAAGGTGTCCCTGCCACAGCAGGAACTGGATGGTCTTAAGGTCCTTCCAGCCCAAACCTTTCTGTGATTCTCTGAACCAGACCCAGTTTCAGTGCCCAGCACGGCCTTGGGGAGTCAGGGCACTGTCAGCATCCAAAGGCTGGTGAGGGATCCTCTCTCTAAGGAGAGGCATCACAACTCTTGGAATTACTCCTCAGCAGCACCAGCTCTCACAGTTTTGCAATGAGTCTGGCTCATTTTCATCTGTCCCAAGCTCATTCACCTGCTCCCAGAGGCACTGAGCCACACTGCCAACATGGAGAACAAAATGCAAAGGAATAGGGGAAAAAGCATTCCATTCCTGTCGGGTAGATGGAAATGTGGTTTTCCTCCTGCTCCCTCCTGCCTCCTGGAGAACACCCCGTGTGTGGAAGGTGACCTTTTGTCTCCTTCCTCCCCACCCGAGCTGGGAGCGCCTGGGCTGACACATCTGATGACAGATAGACACCAGCATGAGCAAATTGGGCTTGAACTTGCTCCAGAGAAAATTGTGGCGAGGCGTGCGCAGGCTGGGCTGCGTCAGGGAGAGCACAGAGCACAGGCAAATGTTTGTGTCATCTGCAAACGCCACTGCGAGGGGACAGGGCTGAACAGATGAGCATTTTGAACTCTAAAGGTTAATGCAGAGAACATGAAATAGTGCTCTGTGTTTGACTTTTGAAGATTACTCTCATTTGGGGGGAGTTTGGATGAAATCAGATTAATCACTACTGCCTGCGTTTTTTTTTTCGTTCATATTCTGTTTTACTTTTGATTTTATTTTAAAGTTGATTTCTTGCTCGCTATTTTTTTCCCCCACAGGAAGTTCCTGAATTCTTGATATTCACCCACATTTTAGTTAGTGTGTATGCTGAGTCTTCGTGGTATGAGTAAAAATTAGGGAGGGTGGATATGGAAGCATTTTAAAGCTGTAGAAACTGTTTATGAGAATAAAAATCTGATCACAAATCCCAGATGTAAAAAAAAAAGAAATTAAAAAATTGAAATGCAAGCATATCTTTGCCTGTCCAAATAGCACTTCCAGGTTGGTCTCCAGGAAAGGCCACAATGGCTCATTAACTCATCACAGTTTAATGAAGAACTGTGTGTTCTGGCCACATCCATCACTCTGCCAGCCTGCTCCGAACAAACTCACTGTCTTCCTGAAGATGCAAAAATCTGAACCCTGGTGAGCTCTGCTTTCATGCCAGTGGGAGCTTCCTTCCCAGTATCTTAATTTAAGATACAAACATTATTTTGGAATTAAGTGAGTACCATATTAATGGTCTCTCTCTCAACCACAGCACCATCATGCCTCTGCATCCTTTGACCTCAGACAATCATAGTCCAGATGACAGCTCTGTCCCCGAGGCTGGGGACAGAATACTGGAAATATTACTGGACTTCTGTAATAAGTTTGGCAAACAAGGTAATTGCATGCCAGTCCTGTAGGTTTCATTAGTCTGTCTGTGTCCACGGCAGGCTGATCCCGCTTCTCTCCTTGCAAGTGGCTGCATGCCAACACCATCCATCTCTCACTGTCCTCTGGGCTGCAGACTCCAATTTTTTAATGGACACAGCCTGAGCAGGACCAGTAGGTGCCTGGTGGAAGGGGCAAAGCTGTCCCTCTGAACATCCAGAAGGATGGATGAGCATTAGGCAGCCTCACAAATTATTGTCTTTGTAAGGTCAGAGGATGGCAGGGCTTGGTATGGCCATGACAGATTGAGAGAGATCATTACTGTGCTATGTATTTAATCCTAAAATTCCTAAAATTCCTCACATCTTAAAACAAGAAGCCTGGAAGGCTCCCCACCAGCTTCATTTTGACACATTGCAGCAGAGCTTTGCTGCTTGAGCCAGGGGGTGATGTATGGTAATTTTGTCAACATTTTGCTACCAAAACTGCCATATGTTTATAATGTTTCTTGTCTGATTGTGTACGTGGTTGAAGAGTTAATTTACTCTGTAATTAGTTTGGCCTTGCTGATCTTCCCTTCCTGTTTTGTCTTTTATGGTTTCTGCTTCTAGACACTGTTTACCCTTAGGTTAATACAGCCTACCCTGGCTGGACTGAGCTGTGCCACATCATCAGAGCTGTTGGGCTACCGAAGCAAGACTTTGTTTGCCATTGTTTGTCCTTTTCTGGAGCCAGGTTCTTGCCTGAGGTTTGTGTATTTGGTGCCCTGTGGGATCTGGGCTGGGGCAGAGGAAGGATTTTCAATGGTTTGTGGTTTCTGTGGTAGCTGAAAATAGCCTATGGAAAATGGTGATAGGACAATATCCTGTAGTTTAATTAATTTCTGCCTTCTCAAACTCCAAATTGGTTTTAAACCAAAACCAACAGCTCATCCAAGCAATATCCAGCCTCTTGCCCCTATTCCTTCTACCCCTTCCCCTCTCTGAACTCACTTCATTGCCTCCCACCTGCTTTCGCTGCATCTGGCTTTCAGCTGCTCCAGGCCATGATGAGCCACCTCACACTTCTGTCAGCAATTTCAAAGGGTTTATTGAATATTAGTAAGACTTTGGGATGCTTTCTTTCCAAAAATACCTTTGTTTCAGTAGGAGTCCTCTTGGCAGGCTCTAGTGACATTTTCAGAGGGACCTGTGTAGTGCAGGAGCTTAGATCTCAATGAACAACACTACAGAAGGGTGCCTTGATCCCTTAGGTGTTATTTAAAATCCCTGCCTGCTGTCTTGATGCAATCCATTCAGGTAATGAAACCTCTGAATACAAGGATTTGCATTTCTCTTCTGTAGTCCTAACCAGAAAATGATCTGTTTATGGAAACAGTGAGGTTGCTGTGTTTCTGGCTGCTGAATGAGTTTGGTGTTGGTTTGGATGTGTAGATTGATGGGAGATGTTCAGGGGACAGTTTTGTGCTGGACTAAAAGTGTGGTTTTCCATCTGTTTGAGCAGGAGATAGCCATGGCTGCTTTCAGGACGTACCTCTCCTCCCCAGAAGAAACAAAATTTTGAAGCAGATTCTAAAAGCCGTGGTTTCTCTCCAGAACTGCCACAGACCAAGCTGTAGACTGTGGGTTTTGTGAATGTGAAGCTTCTCTGGAACTGCTGCATGAAGCTCTCCTGGAGGCAATCACAGTGCAGTGATGAGCCAGGGAGAGGGTTCTGTGCTGTCTGAACAGGTGGAGCAGAGGACGGTTAGAAACCATCCAGTAATGGGAAATCTGAGTCATGAAAACCATTGGATAAATTTAAATACATTATTCTAGCTTGGAGGAGGAGACCATCTGGGTAAGTTGAAGGATGTGTGTCTTGCTGAGGGAAGAGTTATTTCCAATGACAAAAGGACTGTCCTGAGCCTGAAAAATCCGCCAGACCCAAGATTAAAAAAACCAGCTGAGAGTGACACTGGTATAATGTTTGCATGTCAAGAATCTAGCTAAGGGGCATCATATTAAAATATTTTTAGAAGACTTTTGCTGGCAGTTATATAAAACAGGAAGGCCTGGAAATTTCATCAGAACTTCATATTATAATGTCCCTTCTAGAGATTTTTAAAGAAACCTGTATTTGAACTCTGAATTCCATGATGGCTCTGCTTTTAAACAAAAAGCTGGGAAAGAAATGGGAGGATCTCCCTGCTGCCAGGTTGCAGTGGGCTCAGACAGGCTGGTAAGACAAACTGGCTTTTAACTTGTCCTTGAGAGTTAAGGCTGTGGTTTGCCACTTGGCTCACCCCTGAAGGTCAGGGGTAATGGTTGGGCAGCCAGGTGGTCTCCTGATGGACATCCCCCTTCTGCCACAGGATGCAGAGCTCACAGCCTGGTGTTCTGGCTCTCCCTCCTGCCACTGGCACTGCCTTCAAATAACATGAACCCAGCATGCCAGCGCTGTGCTCAGGTAAATTCCAATCCAATTCTCTTAATTTTTCCCAAAGAGCAGCTCCTCCTGGCAGAATCCCTGCTGGAAGCCAGCTGAGACAGGGCTGAGAAGAAGGACAGGCAGAAGGAGAGAGATGATGTGCTGGTTAACCCAAGTTAGAGCACAAAGTGGGGTGAGTAGCTCATGGTTTGCCCAGCACTGACCTATGACTGACACTGAGGAAATGAAGATGGTTTGAGGGAAACAAGCTGAAATCCATGGCTCAGTCCCTCTGACTTCAGTGACGGACTAAGTGCCCACAAAGTATGGAATAAAAGCACCCTCTGTCATCCTCTCCTGTCATCTTCTTGGGAAATGGCCTGCACAACGTGCTGGTACCACCACTCCTGGGGACCCAGGGACAAGCACAGCCCCCAGTGACCTGACCCTGCAGTGATTGCCAAGGTTGGCAGGGGGATCCAGGTTCTGGTGTCATGGCAGAAGAGGAGCTGCAAAAAAAATCCATGTAGGTACTGCTGCAAAGGCCCGTGGGGCTTCCTCTCCACCCCTGCTTCAGGCAGACATGGTAATTCTGAGTTTTATTACATTTTTTACAAGCATAGATCTTAAAACCCTATGGTACAGACTCATCATTGCCATCTTACAGATGGGGTTGCTGAAGCAGAAAGAAGGGAAATGACTTCCCTGGAACCATTAACTGGGCAAATGACAGGGCTAAAAATAGAGACCAGAGACTCAACCTTTCATACAACCCATTGCCATTCCTATCTCAGAGGAAAGATGCCAAGGGAGTTGGTTAAAGCAGGTAACAACTATTTAACTAATACAGAACCCGAATGCTCTGGGTAAGGTGTTTTTATGAGATGCTCCACCAAGATCACTCTAGTAAACCAACACATTTTTGGAGAAAAAATGGTTGACAGACAGGCCAGTGAGCCACATATGGCTGTAGTGTGTGTCAATCACACCAACCTAATGCGTTCAGAAGTTCCAAATGCCTTTTAAAGCTAATGGTCTGTGCACTAATAGCTCCTGGCCCTGCCATCCAGGCTGGCAGCTGGTGCCCCTAATTGGTAGCCCTGAGGATGAGCACGTGGGCAGGCAACTGGATTCCAGGAGCAGCACATGGATTAGGAACCCTGCCTTGCTCATTCTCTCGTTCAGCATAGTCTTTAATCAAGATGAAAAGTCAAGAGACCACGAGGGGGTAACAAACAACAGCTTTGCCCGATTACCAATGTCCAGCTCACCCAGACCTGACAGGCACTGCCTGGAACAGCCCTGCCAGCAACAGCTTGTGAAACTGCCTGAGGTGCAGCTGTTCCCCTTCCCCGTTCTGTGTGCTGGACAAGGCTGGAAATAGCATCAGAGAACGATGTGCCTGGCCTTTTTGGGGATGCTGCTTATTTGAGGGGTGGATGTCAAGTTGTATAAAGGCATCCAAGCACCTCCAGCTAAGCCCAGCAGAAATGAACAGCCTGTCTGACATGGGGTTGTAATACCTACCAGTGACAGCAGTAGCATCTTCTTTTCTCTCTCCTGGTCTCTGCCTTGTAAGGCAGGGCCACGGCAGAAAGAGCAAGGGCACTGAAATGGCCAAGGAACGTTGTCAGGGAAGCTGTTCAAGGAGATGCCAAGCATTGCTGAAGGCTCTATGGAATGATCTAGCCTGCAGCAGGAGCGTGCTTGAAAGCTGATGTGTTACTTGAGCTGTGCAGAGCCATGGGCACCACCTGTTTCCTTGATGGCAGGAGGGTACAAGGCACCCTCTGATGTCCATTTTTAACCTGGTAATTAATGTTTTGATGTTCCCTGTGAAGTTTAACATAACCTGAAATGAGCCCATTTGAACACCACCCTCCACCTCTGTCCCCTTGAGAGCTGGGGTGGCTCAGACACAAAGTCCCTGCAGCTGCTGAGAATCTCCCCCTGATGCTCTGCAGATGATTTAGTACCCATTCCAGTCTCCTGGATGAACTGGGATGATTTCAGATAGATAATCTTTTGGGAAGACTCTCCCTGCCTTGCTGACTGAGGCTTTGTAGCCCCCAAGTTGTGTCAGATCTCAGACCTCTTGTTGTCTTCCCAGCAGCTTCCACTCAGTGGTTCCAGATGATGCAGTGAAGACCAGCACGTCGCAGCGAGACGCAGAAGGAGATCACCAGCTCTAAGCACACTCATCACTAACCTTCCCACTGTTCTCCAGAAATATCCTTTCCCACTATGCTTGTGACTGAGTCTGAACCTTGCTCCAGATGGCAGTGGGATGAGGAGATGAAATTTTCCTGCAGTCAGAGCTCAGAGATGCACAAAAGAGGGAAATTGTGAAATTGCAATGACAGGGTTGTTTGGGTAGCTTGTGATGTTCTGGCTTTAGAGAAATCCATGCCTAATGTGCCTGCATGGCAAGGTAAACTAAAGACCATATAATTCTATTTAAGCTTAACGGGAAGAAACCCATGTCTCCTGGACTCCTTGCTTGTCTGTAAGCATTAGGGCTGGTTTCTGCATGTGCTGCTCAGTCACTCCATGGTAAAGAGCTTAGGATAAAGTATTGCTGGGATTTGGTAACCACAGAGCTTAAAGGCTTGGCTCTGCCATACTCACACTCTCTGTAGATGATAAGGCACAATGTGAGTGCTCAGGGTGCGTGGAGGAGAATGAATCCATGGTCCTTGCAGCAGCCTGTCCTTTCTCCCTACTCCCCTGCTGCTGCAGAGACAAGTTTTGCTGTTTAGTTTTTTCCTAGTTGTCATGAGACTGAGCTGGAGATGAGGGTGGAAAGCCTCTTCCAGGGGTAGGCTAGAGCTGTGAATGGAGTTTGCTTCATGCAGTGATGGAATAAAAATCTGGGGTTTGGAGTGCTGGGGTGAACTGCTCATCTTAGGCAGGGTATTCGTGAGTGGATGGTGCCTTACAGAGCTGGAGGCTCAACAAGGGGTAAAGAAACACCTTCCAACACTGTGAGGTATGGTGCTGCATCCCTCTGTGCCACAGTCTGAGTATTCCATGGGGAAGGCTGAATTTCTTGGAGCTGGTGGAGTCTGGGCAAACCTTGAACTCTGTCTCCACATCTCCACTTCTCCCCTGTTTCCCCTTCTACTTCACTTCCATTGGCATTTGTTACTGAACTTTCTCTTCCCACCTTCTTGTTTTGTTCTCCTGATCTTAATAGTCCTATTTCCAAGCCTGGAACATTAGGGAGTGTTTGAACTCAGCAAATATTTTCTCTTCTTTTCAGTGTGGGACTTTAAATGTTAGCTGAGTTTTACTACAGCATCATGAGTGGCAGTGTGTTGAGGTTAGAGCATCGTACATTAAACATGCTAAGAGATACTTTTCAGAAAAGCTGCCTCATCTTTCACTGTATATTAATAATGCAGGGAGTTCTAGATCATCTGTCCCTGTCACTGCTGCTGCATTTTGGTACACTCACATGGAATAGCTGTTAGCAAAATACACGAGGATGTTCCCTGACCTTTTCCCTTCTCCCCACCAGTACATTTTAGAGATTCTGTACAGGCAACCAAGACTGTGTCCTGGCAGCAATATTTTGGTAATGTCCAAGTGTGGAATCTGGATGGAACCTGGCATAAGGTGAATGCTGTTCTGAAAGGTTATGTTGGTGCAGACCTCGATGCTCCCCTGAATCACTTATGGGATCCTCTGCTGTGCCAAACACTGAAACCTAATTCCCACTCACGTCTCTGATCTCTGTCTCACACCACTGCAGGGTATGAGCATCCATCACCAAGCACACTCCTGCCTGGAAAAGAGTAGGGCAGTAGAAAGGAGCCTGCAGGGAACCAGGAAATTTATTGAGTTCACCCTCTGACCCTGAGGTTGCAGTGGGCTTCCACAGGATGGTGTAGATTTTTGAAGACTGACTGTGAAGTGGTGTGTGTCTCCCATAACAACAATTTTTGTTGAAAAGGTAGGAGGGAGCTGCACTGCTGAGCTCCAAATGTGGGCAGGGGCTGCACAGATGGGGTGGGCTGCCAGCCTACAGCTCCCAGCTACTGCTGGTCCCTCCCCGGGGAGGGTCTCTCTCCTGTCTCTGCAGAAGTGACAGTCAGAGCTTGCACTCTCTTCCCATGCACTGTAATATAATTTTCTTCATGAAACTCAGCTCCCCTCGCTTGAGTACCTGCGGGAGGCAGGACTGAAGGGAACAGCACCTCTTTGCATCATTCATGCATGCAGGACTGGCCTTGGTGTGGAAATCCAGGGTCCCAGGGTCTCCCCTCCGTCTGGCAGGCACAGCTACCGCCTGCCTGTGTGGGCAAACACTGGCAGCTGCTGCTGAAATGCTTCAGCTTCCCTCGCTCCAAAAGCCACAGTGCAGCACTGCTGTGTTATTCCAAACACCAGAGTGATCAGTGCTCCTCCTTTAGCCTCTGTGGCATTCCCAGGGTTGACAGCAGCAGCAGCAGCAGCTCAGGGATGGGTTTTCCCTCGCTGCTGTCAGAGCTGGGTGCCCAGCTGGAGCTGTGCACTGCTTGGGGCAAGCACGAGGAGATTCCTGTGCTTGGGGGCAGCTCATGGGAGAGGTGACATTGCTGGGGAAATGTCCAGCAGGCACAGGCAGGGCATTGGCAGTCAACCCCCAGGGACAGCGTGGCTGAGACTGAGGGGTGACCTTCTGCAGAGAAACACTCTGGGACTCTCCAGAGCAACCAGGACAGGGACTGAATCGCCCAGAGCTCTCCCAGGCACTGGTACATTATAGCCCCCAGACTGATGTAATTAATGAGACATCCTGCTTTATGTAATAATGTGTTTTGTGTGACTCACCCTAATGAACAAAGCACAATATACGATGGGCCTCCTAATGGAACTCCTGGTCTTTATATCCCAGTGCTTGCTATGAATTATTTAAGACATCTGGAGGGATTTGTGAGTAATGAAATCTTTGCTGATTCTGTCTCACCTCAGATGGCCTCAAAGGTCTGGTGAGCAGCTTTGGTTCTGTTTCAGTCTCATCCTTCACCTGCAGATCAGCCAGCTCAAACATTTCTCCGTGTTCTTGTCCTCTATTTTCACTTAGCTCTTGGCTATGTTTCCCTTTGCCCTCCCTGAGATTAAAAAATAAGATTTGCCTTCCAATGTCACATGTCTGCCTTGGGTGAGCTAAATCTAGGTCTGTCAGAAAGGAAGAGGATCTTATTCAGGGAAATGTGTGCTAGGTGTGATTAAACACTATCCAGTATTCAAACTCTCAAACTCCTGGGTCTCATGGCCCCCTCCCTTGCAGGTGAGATCCCAAAGGCCAGAGAACCACAGGAGCAGCCAGGGCTCTGGGTGCCTTTTGCTCGTGGTCATCCAAGCCTCAGACAGCCAAAGGCACCTGGAGATCCTTGGAAAACCATGGTACTAAAGGCTGTCATGGATGAGCCAGTGTTTCTGTCAGTCATACCCATCAGCAGGCTCAAGTAGGAAAAGTGGATGGGAAGTACCAGCTCCCACACAGATTCTATGACCTATTGCAAAGCAGAGCTTTGGTGGATTTGTGTTTGGTGCTTTTGTTGGAGTACAAAAGTTTGTTGAAGGAAAAAAGGGATGAAGAGAGGAGGAAGCACAGGACTTTGTGGCTTTGATGTTGAAAGGAATGAGCAGATGAAGCATCTTCATGAGGGAGGAAGCTGACAACCACTTTAATGGTAGGAGGTTTTGTTTAATTTGTATTTTCTTTTGTGTTTTCTTGCTGTTGAAAAAGAACCAACCAAAAAAAGTCACGTTCACATTTTTACCCTTTGCCTTGAGGTTGCATTGCACTTCTGGAATCTGAGGCTGTGTGAAGACATTCAGCAGCCTTGGAACAAAGAGCCTGAAGGCAACGTTGGGAAGATTACAGATTGCTTCCAGAGCATGAATGTGAGCAGACAGCTGGGATTTCCCAGAGCTGGGGGCTGGTGCAGAGCTTTAGTGCTTTGTAGCAGCTCAGGATCTGCCACCGTCAGTGGCCAAGGGGAATAAAACCAAACATCTGCCATCCGTGGCTTTTGACCAGAGAGGGGAAATCCTCCTTATTCAGGAGATGAGAAGCTGATTTAAAGCACTCTGTGCCCTGCTTTTACTGACATGAGAAATGCCCAGATGTCAGGGCAGCGTTTCTATTTTTAAGAGCCTGCCCAAGATTACAAGCCTAGAATGGAGCAATGGAGAGAGAACAAGTTTCTGTTGCAGGAAATGACTTTAGAGGATTTTGTGGAGGCCAGAGTGAAGGGATGGGTGTTACAGTGCTGCTATGAGGGGGTGCTGACACAGATTCCTCAAGTTCTTGGCCTTTTCTCTCATTTGGTGCACATTGCCTAAATTCTAAAATATCTAACCTGCCAAATGCTTGAAAAAAGCACTTTAGGGGTCAGCCTTCAAACACCTGATCTTAAAAAGCAGTGGCTGTTACAAGTGGGCAAGTCAAGCAGGTGTGGTTGGATATTTTCATCCGCTTTCCCCGAGTAGGAGGATTTAAGAACACTTTAAAAACTGAACCAATGTTAGTTCTAAGCTCAAAAATTTAAATAGCTCAGAGTTTTTCTAAAGCCATCAGAGGCCAGATCTTTATAAAGTCCAACCCTTTGTCTCACATTTAGTGCCACGCAGGAGACTTTAAAGCAGAAGCCAAGGGGGTGTGAATTGTCAAAGTGGGTGGTGGAGGCATATCCTGGATGATGCTGTGGCCTTTGGCAGTGGTTATGTCTCACTATTAGTCAAAGAAGCTTGAAGTATTTTTAATTTCAGCAGATGTCAAGTCAGGAAGGGTGGTAAAAGCTGCTATTCCATCTCAGCTTTCCTGGTGTTCCTGAGTCAGGACTGGCAAGGCTTGAAGGAATGACTCCTTGCAAATACCTGGCCTTAGTGGTCTTAATCAGACATCTTCCTGTGATCACCTTCTCACTCCTCTTCTTGTGAAAAAAAAACAAACCTAAGAAAATTAATCTATCTTTGCATGCTTAGTCAAAAAGAATGTAAATAATCATGTTAACAAGATTTGTATTTATTCCTGGTATAAATTTCCCCACTAGAGAAGTTTGTCTTAATCTCTACAGCAGGCTGCTAATGCTTTGTCCAGTAGATTGATGTGCTCTGTGAATTACCAGGTCTTAGCCAGAGGATGACTCGGTTCTGCTCCCCTGAAAGCAATAGAAACATATGGGAAATTATGGGAAGAAAATTTTTTAAAGAAACCTGAAGTCTCTAAGAACACCATGATTGCTAATTCTTCCCAAGATGCAAAGTTTAAACACAATTAGATGGAGGCACAAACTGTGCTGGCAAATCCAATTCCTTGTGTGCAATTTTGTCTTAGCAGTTGCAAATTGGACGGTGAGTTGAATTCTCCCCCGTGGAAAAGGAGAAAGCACAAAGGCTTCTGCCCCTCTAAAATCTTGTTTGTCTCTGTGGTGCTTACAGAGCCCTCATTAATGAGGTATTTAAGTGTGTTACAACCCTAGTGCAGCCCAGGAGAGCAGCCTTCATTTTGCAGCACAAACTGCAGTACAGGAGCTGTGTTAACACTTCCCTGGGCTTGGCAGTCCTGGGAGCTGCAGCCTGCAGCATCCCAAACCTCAAACCTTATGGGCAGGCTGTGCTGCAAACCCCATCTGCTCCTGTGGGATGTGACAAGGTTCCCTTGGAAGGATCCTGCTAAAATCCTTGGGCCATTTTCTCTCCCCAACATCAGTCACCAGGAGGCTCTTACAGAGCAGATATGTGGGGGACAGGCACAGCCCTGGTAGCCCCTCTGCCCAAGCAGAGAGGAATATGTTCTGCTTGGTGGCTCTCACTCTTGCTCCATAACTATTTTTATGCCCATTTCATGGCTCTAGCTCGCAGGGAGTAAGAGTTTATGAAGTGACTTTACCATAACTGACAATGAGGTCCTATAAATCCCAAGAAATCTGTTAGCAAACCCAATGGCATGTAGTAATTTGAGGTGTTAAAGTGTTTGTGTATATGGATAATGCAGTTTGTGTAAAAAGATAATTTTCAATGAACAATAAAATATTTTAAATCAAATCAATGCATAGACTTTTCTCTTTCATCCAGAAGATTTAAATGAAACATATCATTCCAGTCTAGTGGATCCAGATCAAACAATCTTGGCATGTGAAACCAAATCAAAACATGTCATTTTCAGTGAATTCAATATTTCTTTGTTTGCCAGGGCTGATTCAGTCCCTGCAGGAAATGTAGGTGAGATGTTCTGTGATATCCCACTGCTGCCTGGAGAGTGGTGCTCATGTTCCTCCGTGGGCTTGGTCCAGCAGGCAGGACAGAGGGACACAGCTGTCCCTCCAAGGCTTTGCTGTGCTGGGCAGCTGGGACATGGAGTGTGGGTGAAGGTCCAGCAGGAGCTCAGCTGCTCAGCAAAGCAAAACTTTTTGACTGATGCAGGCAGAAATGTTTTGAAACACAACACATTCAGGTAATCAGATTTTCTGATGGATGGGAGCTCCACTTTGCAATGTTCTCTAACCACTCTTGCCTATGACTCACACTTGATTTGCTTTTTCTTTAGGCAGAATCCCCTCTGTGCTACACCTTGCTGTGTTCTGGGCTGAACCAGCCCTGGCCAGATCAGGAGAGGCCTCTTAGAAACCCTTATTTTTTTTAGCAAATCCTGGAACATTTTCAGATTCAGCCATATCTGAACTCCTTTCCTCTCTTCATCTCCTAATTTGAAGCTTCATGGGTACTTCTGTAGCTGTAGGCTTGCACAGGTACTTGAATCCACACCATTTACACCACCACTGCTAACAGGTGTCTAACAGACCCAGAATGGATAGTCTGTGTGCATCCTATAGACTGACAGTCAGATCTATCTCTAAGCCACCTTCTTTAAGTGAGCCAGATCCTCTGGATCTCCAGGATTTTACATAAATATATATTTGAAGCTCTTTGTGCATGAATTGAGTGAGTCCAACTAATTAGGCAAGGGCTTTTCCTACACACAACATCTGTAAACACTGGTTGTGTTCAAGTGAAATGTGGACTGACTTTAACCCAAGCCTTGCCCCCAGTGAGGAGCAAAGCTCCAAGGGCTGCCCACAGGTTCTGATTTTGTTCTCCAAACTGCAGCATTAAAGCCATGAAGGATTGGGATGGTTGACAAACACGGAGTTTGCCTGAGTAAAAGAGTAATGCTGACTTTTCTCCCAGGCCCACTGGGTGTTAAGAGTGATTAAAGGCCAGTCAGGAAGGACTGCATGCTATTAATTCTATCGAGGAAATCTCCTGCTTTATTCATTAGATGTATACGGCTTTTTCTAGGGAGAGAGGAAATAGAAAAGCACCTTTGGTTGTACTATAACATCTGTGAGTACAGCTGACTATTTTTCTTTGTGTTCCACTTATTATATGCAATTTGGATGTTTTCTTCTCCAAACTCAGATGAAGAAAAAAACAGCTCAGCTCTAAGGAGAAGAAATCTGCCATGCTTGTTATTACCAGGGCAGAACCCCCACTCCTCTCATAGAGACATGAATGGCCATGCTCTTGTTCAGCCTGGGCTGTAATATCTGCTGTTATTTGTCAGCCTGCACATAATCAGGTAATTTAATGTAATTCCTACACTTTCAATCAAGTCTGGTGAGCAGATGGCAGAATTCAAGCCTGTAGATCTTGTTTAATGACACAGCCTGATTCCAGACCCAAAGCTGGCTGTGGTGCTGTCACTGTGTTCAGGGCAGGGCTCAGCTGCCCTTATGCCTCTGCAGAGTGGGCTTGGGAATGGGGAGGCTCCAGACTGGGAGAGGGTCATCTTCTAGGCAGCTCCCCCTGGATGAAAATGAGATTAAACCCCTTCCCTGTTGTTAAATAGCTGGAACTGTCTCTTGCTGGTGAGAAGAAGCAAACACATGGGCATGCAGGAGCACAGTTGTCCAGGGTTTGTATGAACTTTGCTCTGCCTTGATTCATCAGTTTGACCAAGAAATGTGATGCTCCTGTCTCTAAAGAGTAGCAACAGTCCCCTTCCATGCTGAAAGAGATGCAAAGCTTAACCCACAAATGACAATGCAATGGTTTGATGAAAAATAGCAAGAAAATTTGAAATGTTTGTTATCGGCCAAGATTTGAGCATCCTGTTCCAGACAGCTGCTTCAAAATAGTATTTTGCTTTTGAAACAGGGGGAGCCTTGTGTGTGCTGGGAGGAAGGCAGACCAGCTCCTCCTGAGAAGTGCATCTCCACCAGCCTCCTTTGGGAAGCACAGCCTGGCATGTCTTCTGGGTTTTCCTACCTGGATCCCAAAACACAGGATGTCTCCTTCCAGCCTTGCCTGGCTGCTGCCTGAGCCCTCCCGTTTACCCTTGGCTTCTCCCAAAGAAACAACCTGAGAGTTACCTTGAAGAAAGGAAACCTGGATATATCAGTGCTGCACAAACATCAGTGACACCCCAGGGGAATTTACTGTGCATGAGATTAATGCACAGTGTGTGGAAACTTTGGGTCCCTCTTCCCAGTTCCTTGAGAATTTCTCTTTTTGATGCTATGGCAGCTGGGGAAACACAGCCACTGCCAGGCACTGGTGACTCTGGGGAGTGGGACAGCAGAGTTTGTGGGGGACCCCGAGGGTGCAGTGAGCCTCACCCCCTCCCCGAGGCAGGCTGCTCATTGCTCCATGGGAGCTGTGCTGAGGATCTTAGTGCCAAGCATGGGTGTGTCAATGATTGATGCTTTCTGCTCAATTAGGCCTGAAAGGGACTTAAAAGTCTCTTTGAAGAACTCTTCATCCTGCACAAGTGGTCATTTGGCATGACCAGAGGTGATAAATGAGAGGGCACAGAGAAACACACAGGTATATCTGGGGTGCTGGGGTGCTGGGATGCTCTTTGTATGGACCCTCCCGGGTGTCTGGCTGGAGCAAGGCAGGAGGAGAGCTGTGACCTCTCAGCTTGTGAGCTTTGTGGGCAAAGCTTAACCTGGCTGCTGGAAATGTTGCCCAGGGACAGGGAGAGCTGTGTTTTGTCTGTGGGAAAATGACAGAAACCAGGAGGGAGACAAGCAGGTTTCTGTGCTGCTTTTGTTGAATGTGCTCTTGTTTTGACAGATGGTCCTCCTGCTCCCTGGTGCCTGTGGCTGCTGTCCTGACACGAGTGGTTGGAGGACTGGCAGTGACCTGAGTGCTCCACTAACACTTTGCTTCCCTCTTCCTCCTCCAGCTGTGCAGATGAGAGATTAATTCTCAGCTGTGATAGGCATTGTCTCCCTGTGCAGGTTCATCAGGTGCAACACGGACTCAAGCTTGTCTGAACCTTGATGATAAGCTCTCCTTGTTAAAAGCCATTATATTTGCTACTAGCTGAGGATAATTCTGACTGACTACAGCAGTTCTCCTCTGCATGTAATTGAATTCATATTCATCATGAAGCAATGAAAAATAAATTGTGTGTGTGGTTTTTTCCCCCTCATAAAGCAAGGCATGCCGCTGGCTCTGCCTTCCCTCTAATCTTCCCCTCTGCAAAGTATTGTAATAGAATTCATGGGAACAGAACAGCCAAAATAGATTGTGAGGTTTTGACCCACCTAGCAGAAAGTGAGTTTATTTCAATGCCAAGGAGGAATTGATTAATTCAGTTGGCTTCAAGGGCAGGCTGAAATCTTGTCTCAAGATTTTTCAGTACCAAAGAACAGCACTGGTACAGTTGTAAGCTGACTTTGGTGGTGTGGCAGAGGACCTGTGCCTCAAGTTGTGGCAAGGGTTGTCAAAATACAGCGTGAATCAGTTGGTTTGAGTCTAAGCTCTGAAAGAATTCGTCTCCATTCAAGATTATTTATTATTATGTGGCTATTTGCTGTCCCTGGGGCAATGACCTGAACTTGGTGCAGAAGAGGGGAACTGGTGTGGGGCTGTGGGGACCAAAGCGGAAGGCACAGGGCACTGCTCATTCCCCACTCCCCATCCTGCCCTGCAGCTGGTGGCTTCCATCATGCTGATCTACTGTAGAGATGTCCTCAGAGCAGGTATCAAAACATTTGTCCTCTCCAATTCAATTAGAAACCCTTTAGTCTGGGCATCTCACAAATGGCAGGTGGTTGGTGGAAAGCTGGTCAGCCGAGCCCATTGCCTCCTCCCCAACCACGTTTACCTTTTTCTTTTATTCTCCTGTCTTTGATAGGATCCAGAAACCAGGAGCTAACAGTGCCTGTGAGCAGAGCTGCTGTAGAGACCTGTCAGAAACACTCTGACAGGAAAAAAGACAGGTTTTCTGCAGCCCCTGGCTTGCTGCCAGCTGTGCGATAGCTGCCTCACAGGCAAAGCAGACCAGACAGTCCTAATGCATCAGAAAATTAGAGAGTTTTGTTCAACAAATGGTCTTAATGTCTTTGCAGTTAATTATTAATTTCATTATGGTGAAATCATTAATTACATTTTAATACTGAAAAGGGTTTCTTCTGCAACTGGTGGAATGAACATTAAGAAAAGAAATCAGGAGGAACTTCTTGGTAACAGGTCCTGGGAGTTGTGTGAGTGAACAACAGGGAGTAGAGAGGTTGGAGTCCTCTGTGAGGAAGATATTCCTCTCTGATGGAATGTCCAAAAGATGGGACCTGACCATGCAATGGGATGAGGAGGTTGATACATGACGGTGCTGCAAGACAATACAAGCAGCACCCTCTGGGGACCCGGGCTGGGCAAGCCCTGGGTAGTTTGCTCTGGTGGCTGTGTCATCTCTGAGGGAAGAGCTGAGGCTGTGATGAACTAACAACTGTCTTCAAAGGTTAAAATAATTCATTGATCTTCTGCCTTATCAGGGAAGTCAAGAATTAAAACCTGCAAAAGGGAAACTTGGTGCATGATGCAGTAACTCTGCTGGGCATTTGACGGTCTTTAGAAATTAGAAGTCTATTTTTGATGGCTGTTCCTTGGAGTATCATATTAGGCATAAATACTCTTTCTGTTTTCACCCTTATAGTTCTGATATTTTCTGTAGCTCAGTAAACATTTGCTGCTGGAGATAAGAGTTGTCACATGAGATCAGAAAAATATTTTCCTTAGGTCAGAACATTTTCCAGGCTAGTAGAGACAGTTCAGATGCCACCAAGTATAACCCAGAGAATCACATTCAGTTAAATGTATTTGTGATATAAGTATGATCCCATGGATCCCACTGTGAGCATCCCTTAATTTTTCTGACAATATCCCTCTTATCTCCTTAGAAACTGGGCATTTCCAGGACTGTCAAGAACCGAAGTGTGACTGAGAAGAATATCCAAGGTGAATCAATGATCGAGCCGGATAAAGAAGCGGGAACCCATCTCCTCCAGAGCACTGCAGGAGAGGGAATTACCACAAAGTTCTGTTTGGACTGTGGCTTTCTGAAGTTCAATGTCCAGGAGACAGAGACTTAGCGCTGGGATTTTCCCCTGAAGCCACCAGAGAGGGGAAGTAAAAGAAAGGTGAAATACCCCGACTGCTGCTCCCATCCCCACCGCACGGGCTGTGCACCCTCAGCCGGCGGGTCAGCGCCATCCATCCTCGCTCCGAGCTGCAGAGCTGCTCGGGAGGAAAACCAGCACTTATTCGCAGATGCTCAAGCTGATTGCATCCCTGATCTGCCTGGTCAGCCTGTGAATACCCCTTCCCTCGCTCTCCTCAGTTAATCACCGCTGCCAATCAGCGCTATTGAAGAGAGCAACAATACATTTTGAAGCTCAATCACCTTCATAATCGTCTCGCTGTCAGCACATACGTCTCCCTGGAGGGTGGAATTACCGACAGATGAGACGCAGGGTGGTTTTGCAATGGAAATGTTCGCTCCTGTGTGTGAGTCTCATGACCACACACATGACCGTGTAGTTCATGAGTTTGTGTATTTGGCTTTTAAAGGTCGGCTAAGTGCTGGGATCAGCACGTGTGCACACAGAAAGCTGTGCATTTAAACAGAATTCAGCTTCTTAAATGTTCAGTCAGCTGAGAAATACGCTCAAAAGCAATAGTCGTGTTGTGACACTGGTCAGAGTTTAAATGCACTCAGTGATGGAGAGGGCTCACTTGGGGATTTCAGTCCCTGGTAGTCCCTCTGCTGGAAGCTCTTCCTGATGTTAAATCTCTCTGTCATCAAGCTGCTTCTTTTTGTCTTTTCAAATTAGCAGGGACTTGGAGCTTCTGAGAACCTGCTCGGCCTTGTGGGGATGGGATATTCTGTCCCAGTCCAGGTAGATGCTCCAGGGAAGCAGGGAAGTCCCACTGCCCACCCTCCACCTCTTCCCTCTGTCCCAGCAACAAAGTTCTCTGAAGGTTTGTATTTCCCCACAGGAATTTTCAGTTTCAAGAGATGTGTGTTTTCCTGCAAAAACCTGTTTGACTGAAAAATTTCCAGTTCTAATAGCCATCCCCTCATTCTTTTCCAGCTTTCTCTCCTTAGGCTGCATATTCTTTAGTGGTCCATCTGTCACAAGTCCTGCCCTCAGTTTTGGGGACAGCACAAGGAGCAATGTCACCTGCCAGCTCTGTGAGTTGAGCACAGGCCTCCAGTCCTGTGATGGCTTTTCTTGGATCATTAACTCCTGACCTGCACCACAGTGCAAGCCTGATGGTAAACACTGCTCTGTTGTGATTCATCGCTCTAGAGTTTAGCTATTAATTATAATCTCCTCTTATCTATGTCACTAGCCTATAATTTTAATCCCAAACATTTGAGTGTGTAATGAGGCAATTCTTTTCTGTCCTACATCTTGGTGTAACCTGTGATTTATAACGTGCTGAAAGTACAAAATCAAATAAGAGGGAATCAAAATAAAACAAGAGCAAACTTTTGCCCTTTGACGTGTAAAAGTGTTGTGATGACTTTAAAGTTTGCAAGGAAACCAACTGAATGTGCACATCTACCTCTGTGTATTTCAGGTCTTATACATCTGTATAAAGGTAATTTTCAAGTTTTTCTTCCCTGATGTTCTACAAAGCAAATCCTGATGTGCGCTGACCCTGAGGGAATGCTGTGAGCAGGATCAAATCACAGCAATTTCTGCCTTTGCCTTACCAAGAGAGAGTCTAAGTGCAACTCATTGCATGCAGAGCTGCTTCCCGTGGGCCAGATGCTGCTCCTGGAGGCTCTGAGCAAAGATTTTACTGTCCCTGTCAGTGACTCGTGAGCTGACACACAGCCTGTGCTGGGACTCACACTGTGGGTTGTGGGGCTCACTCCTGAACCAGGTGGTGCTTTTGTTTCCTGCACACATCATTTTCAAGCTACAGATGCTGCTGCTGCTCTGCTATCACCACCTTAAACAATGTGATTCCCACAACACACATCCCAGGGCCCGATGGCTGTGCAAGCTGATGGAGTGTGGGATGTATCACAGGATCACAGAATGGTTTGGGTTGGAAGGACCTTAAAAACTATCTGGTTCCAACCCCCCACCAGGGGCAGGGACATCTTCCACTAGACCAGGTTGCTTCAAGCTCCATCCAACCTGGTCTTGAACACTTCCAGAGATGAGGCAGCCACAGCTTCTCTGGATGATGTGTTCAAGCACCTGACCACCCTCAGAGTCAAGAATTTCTTCCTAAAATCCAGTCTAAACCTACTCCCTGCCAGTCTGAAGCCATTTCCCCTTGTCCTGTCACTACATGCTCTTTTAAATAGTCTCTCTTCATCTTTCCTGTAGCTCCCTTCAAGGCTGGGGAGGAGTAAAGAAGTGCAAACTATTGGAAAATGTGGTCATAAAATCTCCACCAAATCAGGAATGTGCCCCATGGGGAGGAAGATCATTAGGAAGAATGTGGAAATTCTGGGCACTTTTCCAACAAGGAACAGCAGAGCATCTGGACTGGGCATCTGGCCGAGGGCTGGAGGCCAACAGGAGAAAGGAAGGCAGGATTAGCAACACCAGTGAATTCAAAGGCAAACATGGCCCTATAAACTGTGTCCTAAAATTCATTGTGCCATAAGGCACGTGCCATGTACCTGGAAGAGCTGAGGGGCTGGAGAGCTTCAGGGATGGCTTTTGGGAGAGACTGGACCCAGGATGTTGCTGCTGCTTGTGACTGACCTGCTCTGAACTGTCTCAGCCCCTGCCAGCCTGTACCCTCTCACTGGGGCTTGAGCTCCCCCAGAGCCCCTGCAGAGCTGCTGAGGCCTCACAGCACCAGCCCTGGGGTCATCAGGGCTCATGGACCAGCCCTTGAGGCTTTGCAGTGGGGACCCAGGGGTTTGAAGTGGTGTCCCATGCTGTCCTGATAACTTCAGTAGATTTGGGAAAATATCCATGTTTTTCATGGTTAACCCACAGGTTTAGCAGGTGTGTGAACCAGGTAAATGTGTGGGCAGGAAAAGAGGTGTCTTTTGTTGGTATGTATTTTCTAAATAATATAAATTATTATGAGTTGATTATATATGGTTAAAAAAATTGAACATATCTGATTATATCTGAATATATCTGAATATATAATATACATTAATATATATGAATATATATTTATATATGGTTAAAAGTTGAGGCAACATGAGAGAGTGAGCAGACAAGAAAACCAAAAAACTTTGGGATTTGAGCACTGGAAGAAGAAGCCAGCTTGCCCTGGAGAATAACAATGGGAAGGAAAATGAAAGTATCAAGATGGAAACAATCAATGTTCTGTATTTAAACCATCAGGAAAAGCAATAAACTATTCCTTTTGCCTGCTTCTTCAAGCAAGCCACTTTGGATGGAGGGTTTTCCCTGTAATGAAAATTATATGATCTCATCTTGGAGACTGGAGTGATGTAACAACCATGTAGGGACTATTTGAATGTTTTTCATGGGTCATTGAAAAACTGCCTGGCAAATTGGATCATGGACTGCAGGGAACACTCCTGCTACAGCAGGAAAGTGGTCTGGATATAACAAGTGATCAAAGGGTTTTGAAAAATCCCACCATATGTAGTAATAGTTTCTAGTTTCAGTCATAAAAATATATCTTTTATTTTCCCTCTCTTGTTTTTTGTTTTCTTTCAATATAGTCTAGTCTTCTCATTCAATAACCCTTCTTACACCTTCATTCTCCCTCTATATTAAGACCTGGCGACCCATTAAGGCAAATCCTATATTTTGAATTGCATCTAAATTGATAGTGGAACATGGACTGCCTGCCTCAAAACCACTTCCATTCTCCTCTGCTGGAGATTAAATGGATTTTCTTTCTGAAAACAAATGAAAATTTTGATTATATGTGTCATTCAAACCGCAATTCCATCTTATTAAATGGTTCCAGGCAGTTGGTGCTGGGAACATTGTAATAAGGACTCAAACATCTGAGACTCTTTGGCTGAATCAGTTGGCCAATTCCACGCTCTTTGTCAGGAAATTCTGGCTGTGGCAAAGTGTGCAAACTGAAAACCATGTGAAACAATGAAAATCAGTGGTTTCTATGTGACTAATAATTAAAATGGTTTAGGATGGCAGCTGTTCCTTTCTGCATATTCCAATGCCTTAAGGAAGAACATTCTTGGACTTCTCATTTGTAGCGTACACCTTGGTGTTACAGCATCATTCAGCTTCCCTCTCTGACATCCCAGATATCCCTGAAGCCATTGGCAAAGAAAACCAGACATGAAATAAATGCTGGTTTAGACTAAAATATTGTGTTTCAATTGTTCACTAATCTGTTTCCATTTTTACCAAAACAGGTGCCAATTTGTTAGCCATATCCAGGGAAGATTGTGGGCTTTGCAGTCTTCATTTCTAGGCATGGAGGCCTTGAGAGGGACCCAGCATCCTGGGAAGCTCCTGGCTCTATACAGCAGATCCCTCTGGTCCCAGGTGGACTTTTCCTAGACCTGCTTTTCTTCAAGGAAGGTCCACAGCCTGGAACACTTTCCTGAGGAAGGTACTCCCTTCTCCATATTTAAAATAACACCAGTCAGGCTTGTTGTAATTCACAGATAAATCTCCAGTCAATCCCAAATCACTAAGGAACCACTTGGGGTGTGTACTGGGGTGAGTCCCTGCCATATGAAGGTTGCTGAGTAGAGAAGAGCAAAGTTCATGGAGGGAAAAACAAACAGGCAGTGCAGAATCACTGTTGGTTTGTGGAGGTCAGATTAAAAAAAAAATAGTACAGGTTGTATTAGTTTGTGTGGGACAGCCCTGCCTTTTACTTAGTTCCAGTTCAGCTGGAAGGGAAGCAGTTTTTTCTTGTAGTATTTCTTTTTTGTCAAAGTCCAGTCTCTAGTGAATGAAAAATATAAGCTGTGCTCCTGAAAGGTGCAAACAGCCGAGTGCAAAGGGGACGTGCAACACCCCATCCTGGGGCAGTGGGTGAGTGAAGGGGTGCAGAGCCACCAACAGCACAAAATCCATAACAGGAGCAGCCTGGTCCAGTGAAAGATGTCCTTGCCCACACAAGGGAGGTTGGAAACTGTTGAACTTTAAGATCCCTTCTAACCCAAACCATTCTGTGATTCTATAGTGTCACTTTTTTTTTT
>VZRZ01001925.1:1195328-1302612 GCA_013398175.1 Climacteris rufus | reverse complement strand
TCCAGATCACAGAATACTCTGTGTTGGAAGGGACCCACAAGAATCATCAAGTCCAACTCTCAACCTTGGTGTTATTAGCACCACGCTCTGACCAACTGAGCTATTCTCAGGTAGCTTCTGTCTGGAACGTGTATAACACCTCCCAGGTTAAAACAAAAGTTTTTTCTCTCCCAATCTGTTCTACCTCCCCAAAGCCCTTTACAGAAGCAGCTCTCTCCCAGCAGTGTCAGAGCAGGCTGGACAGCATCGACTGGTGGTGACACAAAGGTGCCTGATGCAGAAAGGAGCTGAGAAACACCTGCCTTGCCACTCCCTCCATCCCTCTCTGCTCCAGGCAAAGAATGATTTTTAGGAAACTTTCGTGTGGTTTGAGTAAAAATCTCATTAAGAGGCCACCAGAGGGGGCAGCTGCCGCTGCTGCACAGCCCCAGCGAGCTGGTGCCAGCATGGCACACATGGCTGCTATTATTTATAGCACTCTACCTATACTTATGTAAGTGGGGCTAATTAGTAGACGGAATTAGCCTACTGCTCTCGGCAACATAATTGTAAACAATTTCCCAACGTCTCACTCACTGAGTAATGAGTTTCTCCTGGAAATACAAAAGATGAACTAATGATAATCTGGCAGTTTACAGCAAGAGGACAAACACTAATTATGTGGGATTACAATGTGATCCTCCAATTTAAGTCAGTTTGGCATTTCTAGGTAGGGTTGGATCTTAAGAATTCTGTGGACACTTGTCTGAAGCATTTATCATTCCTTTTTTTTTTTTTTTTTTTTTTTTTTTTTTTTTTTTTTTAGCTTCCTTTTTTTTTTTTTTTCTGATTTCAAGCTGCCTTTTAGCTTTATCTTTTATCCACGGATCTAACCACCATCAGCTACTTTGAGGCAGATCTGTTAGGCCAGATTTTTTTTCATAAGATAGTGATATAATTGTGCATGAAAAATATGTACAGCATTAAGCTTAATTTTAATTTAAAAATGACCATGCCAGGAGACTGGATCACTGCATGTCCAGGGATGTAGCTCAGCTTTGATTGCATTTATCAATGAATCATTTAGGTTGCAAAAGACCTTTAAGATGATTGATAAGCTGTAGGCTTAAACATGGGATGTGGGATTTATTAAGGTCAGAGCCGGAAGAGTGGTGCAAATAATGCTGGGATTATAAAATATTCACTGAATAAGGTCATGTCAGCAAACTGGGCTGTATATCTGTGTTTGTCAGGGGGCTCCACTGACTGCTGATGGTCCCTGAGAGATTCCTTTGAGCTAAGGTGCAAATCTCGAATTTTTCAAATTTCAAGGAGGTTTGTCTCTGCCTGGTCTCGAAGGTAAACTCTGTCTGCTGTCACAGATCTATTTCTTCCTGATCCAGGAAGTTTTTCTCAGGCATTCCTTATCTAAGCACTGAGTAAATCCATCCTTTTCCTTAGGGAAGATGAGAGTTATCACTCATAGGGAAAGAAATATAGATATGAAACTGGTCATAATGATGTGGACTCAAGCTGAAGAACTTAATTTTTAAATTTTTGACTGAGATCTCATCATCTTTATGTACTCTGAATCAGACCCAAGATAATTTCCATATATGTTGAAAACTGGAATTTGAAGGATGGTAACCTTGCTGTTTTCTCCATATTCACTAGTTTTCTACAAATAATACAAATGCATTATAATCACCACTGGAACTCTTCACTAAATGAGAAAGGAGACTTTATTCATTGAAATAAAAATATATTCATAGACATTGACTGGCATGAAATCCCCAGACCTCAGGATATTCAGAATGAGTACCCCTTAAAATTACTGATAAAATTGGTGTTTAATTTTATTTCTATCTTTCTGTCTCCATCCACTGTTCAGCACTTACTCATGCAGGGTTTTTCCTGTGACTGATCCCTGAACACATCTGACTGCAAACTCCTTGTGATTCTGCCACACTCAAAGTATTTGGGGTTAAATTTTTCACAGCAGGTGCCTGTCCCCCCACATTGACTTGGTTAGGAAAGAGTTCAGGGCAAAAGGATTTTGATTTTCCAAGAAAGAGGATAAAGAGAAACTTTGTTTTACTCACACCAATAGAAAAAAACCTTTAGCAGTCTCTTCTTTAAGAAGGTGTTCCTTGCTTTTGAGCTGGGATTTGAAACCCTTGTTGGGGATTTTCCCACCTTGAAACTACATCAAACGTGTCCCTTCATGCATATGGAAAAATGCAGGGCATGGAAAATGAAGATTTGCAAGGTCTTTGTTGCTGAAAATGCTGGGTTCTTGTTTCATTAGACCCAAGGTGCTGAGGTGTGGGACGAGGATCTGTGCTGTGGCTGGGGCTGTGAGATGATGGAGCCTGCAGAACCCACGGGCCTGTGTGGGGCAAAGAGATTTCCCAACATTTAGGGCCTCTTGGTGAGGCTCAGGCAGGGGGACATGAGGAGCTGAGAGTTCTCCTTTGGACGAGATGATGCCTGGACCTGTGGAAAGAGCATGGCCAGGCTGGGTTGGGGTAGGTGCTGTGGGTATATGACCGAGTTTAGAGCTTGGGGGCAAGGAGGAATTAAACACACATAACCCCCAGGATCTTGCATTTTCTGTTATCTCCTACCTTCCTCCCTTAGCATTTCCTTTTGCCCTGAGAGCACCACCAGACAAGGAATCCTTAATAACCAAATTGATGGAGTCTCAACCTGTATTTAAATGAGAACAGTCCAATCTCAGAAGCTGTGCTGTCAGTTCCTGATATTGTTATATTTCTTTAATTGTGTTTATTTGGAATTAAAGAGCCAAATTCTCTACTGGCAGAAGCTATTGTCACTAGGAGGGGTTTTGGCCATCAAAATCATGTTTGTTTTAGTGTTGTGTATTATTTATTAGCTTATATAGCACCATTAGCAAATGCCACTGCACAGTGACGGATCTCCATTAATTTTTCATTAATGCACATCCCACCAAATATATTCTAGAGTCTGGCACTGGGGTTTCTGGGCTGTTTTGCCTCAGATACACACTTGTCCTTTCCTTGGGTGTGTCAGGTGATCACCCTGTGCCTTAAGGAGCACCATGAAGTGGGGTTAATGACACCTCCCTGAAATGATGCTATGAGAACAGGTCCATCCACACTTCTACAGCAGCACTCAGAGATCTTTCAGAGAAAGCAGGGTGTGAAAATAGTATTTAAATCTGGATGGACTTGTGTGATAGCCCTTGGGTTCTGGATTTGTAAGGGAGGACAAAACAATCTACAGATATATATTTATTTATGCTAAATGTCAAAACGGGGCTGACACAGGTAGAGCACCCACTGGAAGGAAGGAAGCTTGGATAACTCCAAGGGATCCCAGATGAGAGAAAAAGCTTGTGTTGCATGATGGATATTGCAGTCCTGCCTCTCTCAGGTTTGACCCCTTGCTGCAGGTGTTTGGGCAATCCAGGGTTTTTTTTCCAGAGCTGCCCATAGAAAATAAAGTTGAAACTCCTGAACAAATGAGAATTTAAAGTTTATTTTATTTGTACCCTGCCAAGAGGGCTGGAGCAATAGCCCCATCTGGGTGACTGCCCTGGAGCACCGTGCAAGTGTAACAGGACTGGGGGAGTGCAATGGTCAGTCAGAGAGCAGAGGAAATTCAGAACAAAGAGCAGTGACTGGGTAACAAATGGGCATGGTGTGTTCATTGACATTTGTGAGCCAAGTGGAGTCTCAGCTGGCTGAATGCTCATGGCTTGTCTGCATGCCTAAAGGAAAATAAGTATTTATTTCACTTTTCTTTATGGTCAATATCTACTAAGAACCATTTTCTGACTGCTGTTAGCTGGATGCTGTGCTGTTTGTATCAGGAAAATAATGAGACAGTATTTCACACCCTGGAAATACAGCATGAAATCCTGGTCCTCTGGAGCACTGTGCAAAGATTCCATTAACCTTTGAGGAGCCAGGACTTCATCCTCAATCCCTTCACTGAATAGATCTTCTTTATTGACCCTGGAAAGCTCTCTAAAAATGGTAAGTTCCCGAGCCAGTCAGGGAGTCAAAATGTTCTTTTCACTCCTGTTTGGAGGAGAGAAGCCAGGGTTTGTTCCAGTAATTTCTGAGCTGGACCACATGAGATGCTGGGCACTAACAGCCTTGGGGAATGGCCCTGTGGCCCCAGAGTTCAGTTCTCTCCTGCTGGGGCTGCAATGGGTTGGTCCCAGGCAGAGCCTTTCACTGGTGGGAATGCAGGAGTCTTGAGCTGGACCCTTTTGGTTTTGTCTCTCCTGGTTCTGTAAATGCCTTGAACAGTGCCCTCTCCACTTGCAGTGAGGTGCTGCCTATGCACAGTCAGGGCAGCTGTGGCCAGAATGGCCCGTGGATGGCCAGGGATAATATTTTTAAATAATCTGGCTGTTGGGAAGCCAGGCACAGTTTCTGAAGGGGGCATGTGTGCCATCAGTTCTCTCCAGCCAGAGCTCAGGGCTCCTGGCAAGCTTTCCTTGAGCATAATTTCTGTTCCCTCTTGCTTCCACAGCTCCAAACATCCCTGATGTGTTGTTTCCACCTCTCCCTTTCTCCACTTCTACAAAACATCTGACTTCAAGCAGTGAAATGGATCTCCACAGGTGTGCAGTGACACCCAGTCCTCCCACACGTGCCCCACGACAGGGAACCATCCCGGACCTCCAAAGCTGCCCCCCTCTCCTCTTTCTTCCCTGCTCCTCCCTGTCCCTGCTGCTTTGCCCCCTGCCTGTGGGCAATTGCTGGGAGCAGCAGGTGCCCAGTGGCACCACTGGCAGGGGGTTGCACAACGGAGCAAGTGTTCCATGAAATCACAGAGCATCCTGGCACATCACAGCCCAGCTCCTCTGCTCCTGCTGGCGTCTTGCACTCATTTTACACCTCTCAGGCTGCCTCTGCTCTGGATCTCTCAGCTCCTGGTGTGCTCCCCTTCCCTCTCATTTTCATGGACTGTCACATCCACCAGCACAAAACACCAGTGTCTGAGCAAAGGGGAGATTTTGGAAAGTCACTTTTTATCAAAGTACTGCTGCTGAGAAGAATCTGTTATTTCTGTGGCCTCCTTGGACTCGCCTCTTCCTCACACCTTGCTCTAACTCTCACTATCTCTTCTGAACGTATCATTGACTTTTCAACTCCACACAACTCACTGTTGTCTTAGTTCCACCAAGGCATATTTGTAGGGGGAGAGGGCAGGGAGGACAAAGAAATCTGTGAAGGGGTCAAACCTATTCTGTAAGATCTGTCCCAACTCTGGTTTATTGATGAGGCTGAGCAAGGCTGGGGAAGGAGCCTTTGCTTGCCTCAGCTCCAGGCTGCTCTGAGACGTACAGAGCACTTCATTTTTGGAGCCATGTCTGCAGGCAGCATGATAAAGGAATGGATCCTGATTGTGCAGATATCCACCCAGCCTCTGTGCTGGTGTGCACTTGGAAAACACAAGCTCGGGCTGGATGAGCCTAGCCTAGAGTAGGGCAGCAGTCAGACCCACTGCAGGCACAGATTCGTACCAGCTAAAGATCCAGCCTGTGCAATCTGGTTGAACCTTAATTTCTGCTCAGATTCCACTTTCCATTAGCACTCTGTGAGCATTGGCTTGACAGCAGAAATTTTTCACCATCTTAGAAAAGGCAGTCACGTTTCAGGGAAAGCTTCTGCATTTGGTTCAGCTCCACACCCGCCTGCACTCCCAGACAGGCACAGAGCTTTACTTTGCATAATCACATTGGTTCTTAACCATGGCAATATATTCAGATCTTCAGACACCTGGCAGTCAGACCCAGCTCTCTTCAGCAGCCTCCCTGATGGAAAAGCAATTATATTTGTGCATTTGGTGGAGAGTTTATAGGAAACTGCCCCCCTACAAGGGGCAGAGAGTTTGTCAGGGTAACCATTGCAAGGGGAGCATTGCACCCAAACTTATTATCAGGTGATCAAGAATAATTGTAAACTGCATCCAGAAGAGAAAAATAAACTGTAGTTCTTTAATATGTGTGTTGATGGGCTTGTCCTCTGCTTTGTGCTCAAGATACCTCAACACCTAGGGGGGAAATTCTTTCACTGGCAAAACGAAGCAGAACTTCTTTTTCTGAGACAAAGTGTAAAAACATTTTTTAAAAAGGCAAATGTAGCCAGTTCCTACCTTTCCTGTCCAGTTTCTTTTCTGTATAAACCAGGCTGCAGCAACACTCCCAGGCTCTCCCCACTTCTGCTCACTTGGGCTGAGCTGCTGAAAATTGTGTCTCCTGCCCACGGCATCTCTATTAAAAAAGTCCATTTCTAATGGAACAATCCCAAGTAACAGTAATTGCATGCTAAAATTCATAGTCATTGCTGCTGGATCCTGGGGTAGTTCACTGAATTTCAGCACCATTCCCTGTGGCTGACATCTGTCAGGGAGGATGCAGGGAGGGCTGATCCCACCCAGGGTGAGGAGATAAACTAGATGATCTCCTGGGGCTCCCCCAGGCCCTGGGCCCCTGCAGTGCTCGAGTCACACACGTGCTTTGCCTATCTCTGTATTTTTAGCTGGATAAAAGAAAAAAGCCCTGCCACATGACAGAGAGATGGGACTGCCACAAAGCTGAGAAAACACTTTCTTTGTAGAGAATAAGTAGAAATTGCAACTGTCTCCAGTTCAAAGTCTTTGTGGACACTGGAAGGCAGTTTCCCCTCTTTCACCCTGTGATTCAAGACCTTAAGTGACTTAAATGAAAAGCTTATGTTAAGAGAGGAGAAAATATTTTGCTGTTTTTTCCTGTTTTGTTGTTTGTTGAACATAAATGTTATTTGGACACAATGGATATGAAGAGCTGTAACATTGTCTTTCCCTCTCATCTACATTGAAAAGGGAAACATTTAAGGATGGAGCCAGAGTGGGATCTCATTTAATGTATCCAGAGATAAAGCTGAAGGGAATCTCACACTATAAATCCAAGTGTTTCAGGTTCCCACTTGTGTAACAGAGATGAAAGTCTAACACAGAGGTTCCAAAAATTCTCCCGAACCTTCCAAGGCTCAGTCAGACCCACATGCATAGTCCAAAATAAATTGAATTTACTGGAATATCTCCAAGATTATGTCTAGAGTGATTCCAAGACTTTTCTTTTTTCCAATTCAAATGAGCCCTATTACACATTGTGAATGTCTGGAGGAGAAATGCAGCCTATTTCATAAAGCCTTATTATATATTTTAATGCACGCAAGGTAAACATGGACATGTCTCTTGGGCATTTTTTTGTTTCAGCTTTATAATTTCATCATGCTCTTTGGTTACTTATGAAAAGTCTTCAGAAAAAAAAGAAGTCCACTTTTGTGGTGCTTATTTTAGCTGCACAAGGGCTCTGTATCAGACTCTGGGCTGTCATGGGGCTGTTTTAGTTCCCTGGGTGAGTCTGACTGATGGATGGAAGTGTAACAAGTCCCCATGAGCCAGGGGGCCAGGCTGGCCCTGGTGGGCCAAAAATAAGGCACTGGTGTCCATGCATCAGCACAAGTCTTACCCCTGAAATGGGCTGTGCATGAGTAAATCCTGCTGCAGAGATTTATGTCTCAGGAACCTACAGTTTCCTTCACACAGTGCAGAGAAAAAAATTCATCCTGCAGAGAGATGAAGAAACAAAATGCAAATTCCTCCAGCACTAGGACTGTGATGTTAGAGCAAGGGAAATGTGTTAGAGCTGCTATTGTCAGGGCCCTAACAAGCTCTAATTGCCTTTCTAAGCCTCACCTGGGCCTCCAGCCCTTGCCTGGGGGCTGCATTTAAGCTCAGACTGTTGACCCAGCTCTTTCCTTGAGCAGAGCTATGTGTGTGTGTGCTAAGTTTGGCCTTGCTCCTTGCTGTCTCTGCCCAGTCTTGACTCTTCCTCACCTCCTGTGGGCTCTCCTGGGATGTCTGCTGGACCTGCTTGTCTGTCTCTGGTTCTGTGCCTCCAACTCAACCTCTTGTGCAGAGCAGCCTGTGCTTCCTGCACTCCCCAAATATCTCCTCAGGTGTTCCCTGGTCCTGCTTTTGAATTATGCAATGGTCAAGGGTTTGAAGGAACCCTTAAAGAGAATTTCATTCCACCCTTGCCATGGGCAGGGGCACCTTCCACTATCCCAGGTTGCTCCAAGTCTCATCCAAACTGGCCTTGGACACTTCCAGGGATGGGGCTGGCACAGCTTCTCTGGGCAAGTTATGCCAGTGTTTCCCAGGACAGAAAGTGTGTGTGGCTGTTACAGGAGCAGTCCTGCAGAGCTGTGGAAGTTCAAATGCCAGGTAGGAAAACACCCCAAGCCCCAGACTCTGTTCCCTTTCCATACACAGGGCAGGATGTTCCCCTGGGTGAAGATCTCCACAGAGCCAGGATGAGCTGTAGCTGCACTCCAAGCTCCTGCTGAGACAGTGGCATTTCAGCTGAGATATGACTGGGATGTCAACACATTTCTGGCACTGAACTGAGCACTGGATGACACTTCTGTGTCTTGATACCAGTGAAGGCTGGTGACCTTTTAACAGGTTCCCTATTTAGCATTACATAGACAGGTCTTAAATGCAAACTGTTGCTTTTTCCTTTGAGGTGCAGAGAGTTACAGTTCCAGGGCTCTGACAAACATCTGTTTCACTTTGCATTTTCAATTCTTGCTCAGATAATGGGAACTCTTGTACAAGAAAGAGAGACACAGCAAGAGTCCCCATTATTCGCCAGTGTAGAGGTATAAATCTCAGAGCCAGAGCCCTGTTCCTATGATTTCACTTTTATGGGTCATTACTGTAACTGGCTTGTGCTGCTCTTCCTTTAACATACAAATGGCACCACTGTATTTCCTGTGAGTGGGATTGATTCCCCTCCCAAGGGGTCCCCATTGAACCCAGCATTATTGACACTGAGCATGGAAAGAAGTGTTATTTCTTCAGCCATGGAAATCCTTTTTTTTAAGGCTTAGCTCTGTTTTCTCCATTGCTGAGCCCCATCAAAGGCTGATAACTATTGTGGCACTGTAAGTTCCAGCAGGAGCTTAAAGGTTTGTGGAGGGAGAAAAGGTAAATATCACTGTGCATATGTCTGCTTGGTTGTACCAAAGTGGTACTGCTAAGTCTCTTTTGTAAGGGAGTTTCAAGGTATGCTGGCAATGTAAAGAACTGTTATCAAAAGCAAGGTACCTAAATTCTTTTAACCCCTGTAAAAAATTCTGAGCAAGTTCAAGTCCTGCAGCTTGAACTCTTTGTCTTTGCAAGAGATTGGGAATCTCTGGGTCTGCTTCTGCTGCCAGGGAGTGGCTGTGCCATGGTATTTTGGGGATGCAGCTCATCTGATCAACAGGTCCTGGGCTGTTTTCAGATGCAGCATGAAATATAATGCATCTGCTCAGGGTTTGGTGTGTTCCTGCAGGGATTGCACCTGGATGTGCCAACTCAGATGCTCAAGAGAAGGTGCTGTTACAGCTTTGCAGAGACCTTTGCTTGGCATTTGTTCCTTCAGCTTGATACAGTGCTGCACACTTGCTGTTCTTGGGTTTATTGGAGGAATGCACTTACCTCCAACTACCTGAAACCTTCTATATGTAGCATCAGATTCCTAAATGATTTGTCCCTTAACAGATCTGTGCAGATGTTCAGCATATGGATCTGTCCCCCTTATTTCTAGAAAGAGTAGATTGAACAGCTTCTAAAGTCCTGGACTGCAAATTTTATGTCTCACTTTTACAAGGGAAATCTAAAGAGTAGACCTTTGTCAGTAGTGCCCTGTACAGGGGAGCTCAGCTGAAGATGGTCAAAGGTCTTCCCAGATGATTTTTTTTCTGTGTGAAACACTGGGAGACAAGATAAATAAAATGTAAGTTACAGGAGGAATGAGAGGGGCAGGAGGGAGGCTGTAGGAGAGGAAAGAGGGATGGCTTGGTCTGCAGCTGAGTCAGTTCTGATGCAACTTTTTTCCTTTTTCACTACCGCACAAGTGGCATGACAAGTGCTGCAAATACAAATATTCATTTTTCTTCCTGTAATAAAACTGTCACTGAAGAAAACAAAACATCAGGCAAAATTCTGTTGCTTTCCAGATGGGAAAGCAGCTCCATGGTATGAGCCTTGTCCTGAGAATGAAGTGCTGATGATGTGGTTTGGGGGGCTCAGGGATTTTGGGATTTGCTGTGTGGTTTTGGTTTTTTTTTTTTTTTTTTTTTTTTTTTTTTTTTTTTTTTTTTTTTTTTTTTTTTTTTTTTTGTGTTTTTTTTTTCCTTTTTTTTGGTTTGTAGGATTTGGATTTGCTCCGGAGGCAGCAATACCCTGCCCATTCACAGGGGGAAACGACTGCAATGTGATGCTGACTGAAAGTGAGTGAAGCTGCAGAAGCTGGTGCTCCAGCTATCAGACAGCAAAACAAACTGAGGGCATTGGGGGCATAAAGTTGTCAAATAATTGCAGTGTTGGAATGTTGCATAGCAACAATAAAGATCCTCTGTGTTTTATAGTCAGAGTGGGCATTATATACAAGCCTGATCTGCTGTTCCATCAGTGGAGAATTGCATCCAAAACCCTGAAGCCAGTGGGCACAATAGAGCCAAACACAGTTAATGTTGTTTATTTGCTGTGGTCTTCTGTGTTTGCTGTCAATGTTTCCAATTGATCCCCCTTAAAAGCTTATCCTTGATAAAGGTGTTAAATTAAAACTGTTCTCTATAACTGATGAATCCTTTCAACCTTCTTTGGCAAGGGGGTGAGTCTTCCTCCATGTTCCTCCCTGGCTCAGAACAGCACTTTATTAATAATTCTGTTTCTGAGATGCAGGTTCACATGGCCATGGCAGAACCTTCTTCACCCCCATCTTTCATTTGGGTTTCCTCCTGCCTTTGGCTGTAATCTTTGTCAAGCAGGGAATCTCTCTTCCTTCTGCCAGGTCAGGTCTGTTAGAGCAGTGATTAGAAATAATGTTGATTGCTAAACTGGTTAAATCAAAAGCAGCAGTGGAATTGTTCCCACACTGCTCTCACCCTCCTGCACCACAAGCTCCCTGCCCCATGTTTGTCACAGCAAATATTGACTGTCTTGATTATTATTTAGCCACATGGCTGTGCTTTGGCATGAAATGTCTTGCATCCTGCTGGGTACCTTCAAACTCCACGGGCTCAAAGACATTTTCAGTGGCCTTTTCTGCACTGCAATTAGAGGGTCAAGGTCAGATAATCACACAACAGAATTGCTCTCTGCTTCTTTGCTGTGATCTTTTTCTGCATCAGCTGGAGATTCCTTTCATATAAGCTGGAACCACTTTGGAGCTAAAAACCAAAAACAAAAACCCACAAAATCCCCCAACCTATAAAGAGCAACCTCTTCTCTCCATATTTAGAAGTATTGCACATTATTTTGTTAGACATGGGGTTCTGCCTCCTACTGTGAAGGTCAAAAAGCAAAAGCTCTTTTTTCCTCTCCAAGCAAAAGCTAATGCTGGCAGCTTTGGAAGTGAAAGCTCAGCTGCTATGGTCCAGGTAACATCAGTTTGGACTTTCTCAAGTGTGCACACCTTGGCTGAGAGCCCTGACTTGGCCTTCACTACTCTTCCTCTGGGATTCAGCAATCCTGTTGGGAACACCTCCCTCAATTCCCACCGCAGCTCTGGCTGCCGACAGCGGCCTCAGGTCACGCCAGGGTTTGAGTTATGCAGGCACCTGCCCACGAAGGGCTCTTTGGAGACCTCCCCCAGCTGCCTTTATGAGGCCACACACTGATTTGGATTCACAAGCAGCTCATATGGACTCGCAGCTTTCAGTCCAAAAGCTCAAATTTCTACAGCCTGCTGCAAATCTTTTTTGTGTTGGATCAGGTAAAGTTAATGGCACACAAGGCAAAACCACCTAGGCTTTTTTATTCTTCCTACTCCAAGCTGAAGGATGCTCATATACTTCATTCTTTTTACTGCTTGGATCCTTCTAATTTCCAGCCTAAACTTATTCTCCCCCAAGGCATAATTTCTCATTTGTTCTTGTGTCATGGTTATATTTTATATCTGTAGCAAGGACAAATTGCAGATTTAAATAGCAGGGATGCTGCAAAGTTTTGCCCTAGTATAGACTGAACAACTTTCTTGCAATAATTACATGGTAGTTACTGTTTTCATCTGATTAACTGGAAATATACTGTTTTTTCTCCTCCTGTACTTCCCATAAAAGTTCAATTTCATCAACAGTTTATACAAATGTTGCTCTATGGGGAGTTGTTGTAGTTGCTCTAGATTTAAAAACCCATAATATCTTGTGTTTAAATATGTCTGATCATTGTACCACTATTACTCCCTTTATGACATCTTGGAAAGGAAACAGCTGAAGAGGACATGGAGATCCATAAAACCATAGGAGAGAGGGTGAATTGGCATCGATTTCTTACTACTTCCCCCATTCCATGAGCACCTGGAAATTCATACAAAGGTTTCTAAGTACACAGAATTTGTCTCCAATTCTGCAGAGCCTGAGCTGGAAGCAGTTTGGAGCTGGGAGGGGGAAGGTGTCACACAAGTTTTCCCTGTTGTCGCTGCCCTGGGCATGCCCCCGGTGAGTTGTGGCACCTCTGGTGAGCTTGGGCAGAAGCACAGCAGAGCTGCAATGGATTTTGTGACCCTGGCCCACAAAAGCCTCGATAAAATTGACACTTCACGTTCCCCCTCCAAATGTTCAATGAACATCTGTGCTTTATTGCGTGGATAAATCTTAGCTCTCACTTATTCCTGTTTGGAACATGCCTGTAAGGGAGGCAAACCCCTGTTTTTAAGGAATGTTTTAAAACCAGAAGACTTACAGAGGCAGGTGGGGAAATTTTTAAATGCACTGAAGCACCTCCATTGATTTCAGTAGCAGTCAGCTTTGCAAAAGTACCCAATTTAAAAGTGTAAATAAATAATTTCAACAGTGTGAGTCACTGCGGTTATGTATATTGAAATTCCAGCTAGGGCAACTTCTTTACCCTAACCACTTTAAAACATTTAAAAGCACCAAAGAGCTATTGTTTGTGCTATCAGAGTAAAAAAATTGAAGAAAATGGAGTTTGCTGAACCTTCTCCAAGGTTAAATCTTCCCAGCAGTGTGCAATTGTTCCAACCTTGTTTCTGAATACTCTTGATTTGAAAATGTCAGGAAATCACTTTTCTTCCCAGTACAAGTCTGTTCCAGGTATCTGCTGTCAAGCAGAGCCCTGTGAAAATGCCATCCCTCCCATCCACTCTGACGTCAATACTTCGCTGCTGGATGAGTCTCCTCACTGCCTGATGTTATCTTGAATTTGAGAAGAAACCCAGAAGAATTAAAGGACAGAAGTGTTAATTCTCAGCCAAACATATGGAGAGACGTGGAAGTGACTCTCCTAGGTACATCTGTGTAGCTTGGTATTCAGGAAAGGAAAAGGGTGGTGAAACAAAGGTTTGTATATTGAAGGGTTTTGCTCCTGGACTTTCTCACTGCCTTGCTTCTTTAGCCAAGTCTTCCTCTCTGAGGCAGTGAAAAAGGAAGGTGTCAGTCTTTTACTCTCTCAGGGTAAAATAAGATAAAATAATGTACTCTCTGTGAAGGCAGCGTTGCACCAGGAGACTCTTGCTGGTTTCTAGAAGCTCCTCGCTTGCACCAGATGAAAATGAGCTCAGTTCCAGGGTTTGTAAGTGGGAAAGTCCAGCTGTGATACAGGTAAGGGGAAAGTCCGTGCTTGTGAGAGTCTCTGCTGCTTCATAGACACCTGGGGAGGGCTGGTGAGTGGTTCAAGGCACAGCATTAGACAGTTGTGAGCTGTGTGAGTAAAGACTGCCAGTAGAAAATGTGGTGGTGAGTTTTTAATGAAGATTTGCCAGACTGGGGCAAAGGATGGAGAAGTGGAATTAACACAAACATGCTCCTGAGTGAATCAGTGCCATTAAGGCTGAGGAAGTTCAGGTGAGTGAGAAAATGGACTTGTCCACTCTGCACTGGCCTGTCTCTGGTCAGGTAATTTCAATTATTAGGAAATGAAGAGTCTAACTCTGGAAGATGTTATGCAGGTTCATTTCTCATTGAGAGAATGGAGAGCAATTTCAGAAAAATCCTTTGGGAATCTAGAGCAGATATTTTCAAGGCATTATGACTTTTCAGCCAGTATCCATGGCAGATTTGTGATACAGCGAAAAAAAAGAAGTAAGAAGTGAAAGCATGGTGTAGCAGGAGAGGTTTTCTCTGGGTGGTTTATGGATTCAGTTTAGAGGTATTGATCTGTGCAGTAAATGCTGAAATCTCTGAGTTTCTTCCTGCAGTCAGGAGATCTGGTATCTAAAATAGTACATTTTTTCCCTGATATTTGCAGTATATTTTATAGCTCACAGAACTATTTGCATATTAAGGAGTTCTTCCCTGAGCCCAGATATCGGCCAGCTTGAATGTGTAGCAAAGGCACAATCACAATTGTGCTGGCCCAGCACTTCCCATTATAAGATCCTTTTGTCCTCTTTTAAACAAACAGCTTAAGCTAAAATTTTCTGTGCTGGGTACCTGTCTTAGTCTGTCTCTTTTTGAAGGACTCAGCAGAAGTGTCTGAGCTGTTTCTGTGAATAGGGCTATGGGAAAAGCACTGTTTTAGGAGTGCTAAGGATGTCTTCTGTTGTTTGAGGAAGGACAAAAGCTGGTACACTGGAATAAGGCCTTGAAGTTTCAGAATGGGTTTGCTCTTCTGAGGTCGTGTTGACCAACCCTGGTCAAAGTTGGCCACGTGTTTAGGTGTCCACAGTGATCACTGCCTGACCAAGCCTGGCAGTCCTGAGCTGGCAGAGGGGACAGCTCTGCTCCAGGGAGTGGAATTCTCCATCACAACCCATGTCCTTGGAGCAAAAATCACGTTAAGGACCCTGAAACCTCCGTGTGTGAATGTTGACCCTCTGCAGGGAGACTCAGCTGCCAGGACAGCTGGGGCAGAGGGCAGGAAGAAGGTTTTCCACTGCACAAACCTGGCAAGATGCACTGGGAATGGAGCGCATAGCAAGGGGTGACAGCTCAGGGCAGAACCCCTCAGGGATGGAAATTTTCATGTGGGGAAAGGGACAGTGGAAACTAGGTTTGTTTTTAGCATTTCTATTGGGCTGAATCCAGAAAGCCAGATGATGCTCCTTGTGAGAAGCAAATGTGTTTTAACTGGCTTCAGCAAATCCATATGTACAGCCAAGGAGTTACATTCCCCTTAAGTAAATTCTCCTTATGTGAACTTCCAGTCTTAAAAAAAACAGTTTAGCTGCAGGACCTTCTTAGTGAACACAACTGCTTGGCAATTTTGTGCAGCAGCACATCTGCCATTGAATTTAGCAGAACCTTCAGAGCTCTGGGAGGAAAAGAAAAAAAAGGATGGGTCAATTTCTGACTTGGAGAATGAACTCAGGACAAGTTGTGGCTTGAAGCTCCCTAAAAGCCCAGCACCTCTGACTTCATGCAGCTGGCACATTGTAGAAAGGAGGGATGCCAGTGGAGAGAGTTGAGCCAGGGTCTGAGCCTTAGGGACACTGCTGGAGGAAGATCCAGCAGCTTTGGAGCAAAGGAGGAGTCTGCTTTGATCTCCTCCATTGTTCATTGTTCTGGTGTTGTTTTTTTGTGAGAAACTTTTTAAAGAAATAAAACCAACACAAAGCCAACAAATCTCCATTAACAAACCTCCTTGTGTTGCTGCCACTACTCCTACCAACTTTCAAATTTCCCACTTTCTTCCCAAATTCTTGCTCATTTCTTGCTTCTAACCACAGTCCTACACTTTTCAGTATCATCTGGGTTCACGTTTGCTTTCAGTATTCTTCATTATTTTGTTTCTTGTGGCAGCAGTTGCTGATCTGCCAAGGCCAGAGCATTACCAGCACGTAGTGGGATTGTGTGTGGCATCTTCTGCAGCTCACTGACATCCCAGCCTCACAACCATGCTCATCTGTGGCACCAACTCCTAGTTTTAATTTGTGTTTTTGCTCTTTCCATTCTGTAGATCTTCCAATTCCATGGTTAAGTCACCTTCTGCTTCATTCCTACACCTCCTATTTTCACTGTCCCTTCTGGTCAGTTGGTGGCTGGACCTTCTTCTCCATCCTCCGTATCCCACCCTGGTGCCACTCTCTATCTGTCTGTAGTGCCACCCCCCTCTGCCACTGTCCCATGTCTGCTGTCACACTGCAATGAGAGGCTGTGCTGCAGCTTTGTGGCCATGCCCTCACCTTCCTTTTTCCAAGGTTTCTGCTCCCATGACCTGTCTGCAGCACANTGAGAGGCTGTGCTGCAGCTTTGTGGCCATGCCCTCACCTTCCTTTTTCCAAGGTTTCTGCTCCCATGACCTGTCTGCAGGTCACCTGGAGATGCAGTGGTAACCAGGCGGGTGTACAGTGTTCTGTGTGCTCCAGAAAGTGCAGGAATTACCCCTATCTGTTTGGCCAGCTTGTGACCATTCTCCACTGTCCTGGGACACCTGTCTACCTCAGTAGATGTTCCTTCAGTGGACCACAACAAAATTAAATTATTCTGTGTCTTGGCTGTCCAGCTTTCCAGTGTCCCTGGGCTGTTCCCTACATTCCCCTTACTCTCTAACCTCTTCTACAGCACAATTGTTGGAATTAGACACAGGAGGAGGGAGATGGAAGCTGCAGAGGGATCCTTGGGGCAGAGCTGGTGGCAGTGGTGTGAGCAGCGGGCTCTGTTGTCTGTGCAGAGATTCCAGGAGGTTTCTGTTCCCTCTGCTGTCCTTTCCCAGCTGTGCCCCCATGGAAGTGCTCCCGTGTCAGTGTTTACTGCTTAGCCAGTGATAGGGAAGTATTTCTCTCCTCCTTGGCTACAAGTGCCGACAGTCAGCCCTCGGTGACATAATGACCAGCCAGTGTGAAACTGTTAAAATTACCTCATAAATAACTCTTAATGCACAGAGAACAGGGAGTTGCTGTTGCTCACAGATAAATTATTCACTGCCATTATGGAGCATTAAACCATGGCTAATATGGAGGTCTCCATAGGGGTTTCATTAAACACCAGAGGTTTCCTATAGATTTAACCATCGGGGAGCTACATGTCTCTTGCTGCTTGTCAGCCCTACCGTGTTAGAGGTAATGCACTTCTGCACAGGAGTGTGGGGATCTTAATGGCCAGGAAAATGTCTCTTAATGGGAGGGAAAAAATGAAATTCCCAACGCTATCAACATTGAGTGGCAGAATGCTGTTTGTAGCACCATTTTTGATCTCTGCTGTTTGGAAGTCGATTTTTTGTTTTGGGGTTTTTTTTTTGGTTTTTTTTTTTGTTTGGTTTTTTTTTGCAGGAAGACATTAAATGTAGTTGGAAATAGTCCTCTTCCAGTCAGGAGCCAGCAAAAGGCCAACACTTCAGATGTGCCTGCCCTGCCAGCAGTGGAGATTTCCAAATCTCTGCAGTTAGCTTGGCTGGGGCAGATGTGCTGCAGCATGTTGTGGTGGACTTGGCAGTGCTGTGTTAAAGGTTGGACTCAATTGCCCTGGAGGTCTTTTCCAACCTTAGTGCTTCTCTAATTGAATGTTTGTTTCCTGTGATGGAGGCACTGTAAGCCTGTCTACCTGTGCTACAATCCCAGCCCCACACTGCCTGGAACGGGCACCCTCTGACGAGACACATGCCCATCTTTATCTCTGTGTGACTCCACTGACTCTGTATCTCTGACATCTACATCTCTGTGTGACTCCACTGACTCTATATCTCTGACATCTATATCTCTGTGTGACTCCACTGACTCTATATCTCTGACATCTATCTCTGTGTGACTCCACTGACTCAGGGTTTTGTCCAGCCAGATGCTTCCACCCAATGACAGGCACCAAACCATGCCACAAGAGCACCCAGGCTCCCTGTGACCAAGTGACTGAGCCCATGCATGGCCTAAATCGCCCTTTGGGGACTCTCCATCCATTGTGGACCCCATGGCAAAGATGCTCTCTTCCCCAAAGGGGTGTGGAGCACCCTCAGGTCCTCAGACCACAGCAGGACCATGCAGCTTCCAGCACACGAGTGGTTTGTGTGTGTTCGTGCTCCCAAGGCACGGACACCCTCCTGCAGCCAAGGCCAGAACAGCTGGTGCCTTCCCAAGATTTGAGAAGGCTGAGTGACCACCGTGGAAATATTTATAGCTTCTTCTTCTTCTAGGACACTTTTGGTAAGTGATTATCACAAGCATTTCACTAACTATTCCTTACATTGTGTTTTGCCATTTTAGTCGTAATCTTTTCTATTGCTGCTGTAATATAAGCTATTTTAATATTGAAATATTTAAATCATGATTTATTTCTTAGTACATTCAGATTCCTGTTATGTCGAAGGTATGTCCTTTTTGGCAGCCTGGTGAAATTGTACTTATTCTCAAAGCTGTTGTAGCTGTCATTCATATGTAATTAATGTGACTACACCACTGATCACTCCGCTGACATTAATTAGAGGTGTGAATAGGAAATCACACCAAGCAATGCTGCCTGTTGGGTCTCCTTTTCTACCATCCCATCCCTCTGTTTCTGCTAAAGAGAGGGTGAACCACTGCAAAGTAGCCACACCAAAGTGGATTCACCATGGCTCAGGGAATGCTAATCCACAGGAAAACTGTGAGTTTTTATCTGTGTAGGTGGTACCTGATGAAAGCTGCATTGATGGGATGTACTGGCCCCTGTGCACTGCACAGAAAATCTGTGGGAAAAGGGGAGAGCTCTCATGGTTGCCAACACAGCCATGAAGGTGTCCAGCCATACATGGCCTCCTGTGCTTGTGCAGGGAGGCTGTGCAAGGACAAGGGGTAGTTATGGTTGTGAGCACTACAGCTACACTGGCTTAGTGTAAACCACTGTCCCTGTCTCCTTTGGAGACCTCAGAATCCCACTGGGGGGATGAGGGGTTCTTGGACCAAAGGCATGGTCTTTTACAGTTATTCAGGGCTTCTATGCCATGGCTCCAGCCACTGCTTAGCTCAAGTGAGCTGAAAGGACCCATGTGTCAGGCTGGGAGTGCTCAGTGATGCACACTCACCCCTGTCTGCTGCCTGTCCTACAGAGAAATATGCCCCAGCTCCCTTCTGGAAAGAAGAAAATTGGAATAAGACAAGGATGGGCAGTGCTTATAAGTTTTGCGGTTGAAGCACAGCTTGAGTGTCCCTCTGGAATCATCACCTTGTTTCACTGATTATCCACAGAAATGCAGCTTCTGACATTAGCAGACTAAATTAGGTGATGTGATTACTCCTTTAAACTCAAATCAGGTACTAATCCTTCAGGCACCCTGGTCTTTCTGGCCTCTCTTCCATTCCATCCTCAAAGTACAAATTAAAAAGGTGAACTGTTACCACTTAAATAGGTTTCAGAACTCTGATTATTTTTCTGACCCCCATTTCTCCCTCAGCAGGATAGAAATGATGCTCACTGAGGCTGCAGCAAACCCAACCCTTTACCATGATAAAAAAAAAATCTGAGATCTGAAGAGAGGAGATAGAGGGGAAAATAATTAACTGTGCTACTGAATGATCAAGAATTTTAATCCTTTACCTGCAGCTGGGCTGTGTTTTTCTGATACGGGGAGGAGAACATGATTCAGTTTAGCCAGTCCCAGAGCCTCCCAAAATGTCCTGCCAAGTTCTGCCTGAGTTTTTGTCCTCTGGGTTTTTTCCCCTGTGCTGATATGGGCAGAATCTGGCCTGGCCAGATCCTTCTAGGATGAAAAAAATGACCCTTCTAGGTAATTTTTACCTACTGGACACACTCATGTAGGAAACAGGTAAAGAGAATGTGTGGAAATATTGCAAGTTTTCAAAAATGTTTATTCTGGTATCTGCATAACTCCAAGTCTGCCTGGTAAGGTTATTGCTGTGAATATCTGATGAAACAGCACTCAGTGGCCAGGTACTTTAAAATGTCCCCAATCTCGTTTGGTTGTGATAAAGAGGATAAATAGATAAATGCACATATTCATGTTCACATGAAAGCTAAAATCACACGTGGCAGACATAGAAACAATAAAATCCAAGACTGCATAATGAAAGAGAAGGATAAAGCCTTTTGGTTGAATAGAAAGGGAAATATATGAGAGAATCTTTCATCTCTGACCATGTTTGCTGCAAAGTAATAAGATACGTTGGCTCTGAATGGAGAAGATAAGAGACTGGGATAAAAAATCCAGTTTCAATACAACAACCATGGGAGCTAAATTATTGCCTTGTTTTTATAACTACAGACACAGAAATATAGGGGAAAGATGTAGCTACAGGGAAAAATTCCAACAAACCCACAGGATGGGCTGCAAATATTTGGGGGTTGCTTTTAAATGGGTGAATGCTTGAGGTACCTTGCTCTTGTGAAAGTATCAGAATAACACTGCTTGAATGGCTTGAAGCTGTGGTTATATCACCCAGAATTGGGGGAAGCTGTAGAGAAATTGGGAAGCAAAGTAGCAGCACCAGTCAGTTTGTGGCAGACCTGAAGTTGTGTGAAATCACAGGCTGAAGGGAGCTCACAAGGTGACCACCTCCTCTGGCACCACAGAGCCCCAGTGCCCCACCCCTCCCACTCAGTCCAATATTGGGGACTTTGAGGTTTCTTTGTTACCATTTTAAAGCTAGGAAAATAGAAATCAACCCAGAATGGCTTTTTGAAGTGCAGAGTGTCTTGCTGAGTTCCTAATTTTGCACGAGGTTTCTTAAACAAGTAGGCTGATTTTACAACATGCTGAGCAGCTGCTGAAGTCAAATAGAAATTTGTCTGGAGGCACAGCTGGGTCACTAATGGGGAAAGGGCTTGGGATGAAAGGCACTGTGTGGAAGTCTGTTGTGAAGTTGCTTGTAAGCACTCTAAATTTGGATCATATTAAAATCATAGAATCACAGAATGGTTTGGGTTGGAAGGGATCTTAAAGCTCATCTCATTCCACCCCCTGCCATGGGCAGGGACACCTTCCACTAGACCAGGTTGCTCCAAGCTCTGTCCAACATGGCCTTGAAAATGAACAGTAATAAGGATTAAACCGGAATTTCTACTGTAGGTTGAGGAAAAGCTCTCAAAGGATCTGCTGAGATAAAAACAGTTTCTCGTAGTTATGATTACTAGAATTTGCCCTTACAGGACTTGGTATAATTCTGTGATGGGAAAGGCAGGTGGGACATTAGTAGTAGACATCAGGAGGTTTCAGTCTGCTTCCATCAGTGGACAAATGTCCATACCACCCACAACATTTCCACAGGCCCCTGTTAACCCTGGATCTGATTATCTGGGAAGGGACTTGGAGAAAGATGAGGCAGCTGTGAGCACAAGTAGTAGCAAAGTAAGGGCTGTCCATGGCCTGGTGGTACCTTTGATCCAGGGGAAGCTGAGGTGGATGGAGGCAAAGGTTGTCAGACCAGAGTCCTGAAGGCTTGGAGGCCAAACCTGCAGCCTCTGCTGCCAGAGCTGGGACAGAAGGGGAAGGCAGTGTGGATTTCCTTAGGTTGGAAGTTGAGTTCATTTTGGGCACAAAAAAATGTGAAGCTGCATCAAACTGATTTTATGGTAGTAAGGAATTGCCAGTGTCCTGTTGAGGAGTGGGACTAGGAAGTCAATAACATAAACAGGTCTCCTCATTTACTCAGTGTCACAATTTCCAGTGTTTCCATTCCAAAGCACTAAAACTGAAGGTAATTTTTCATGTGAAGTGATTGTTTCTATGGCATCAAAATATTCAATTCTAATTTCTGTTTTTTAAAACTTTTTATTTCAAAAGTTTGTTCTTTTGAAGTTCCAGTTCAAGAAAAAAAGCTCTGCCTTTCATTGTGGATCACTCCAATCCTATCAGATTGCTGCTTTTGTAAAACAAACTTTTGTGGGGTTGACAAACATTTAGATTAAACAGCTTCTTTTGGTTTGAGATTTCTTCAGTGAAAAATATTCCCATGGATTCTATTTGAGACCTGCTGTTATGTGCCTTAAAAAAATAAAAAAAAAAATCCAAGCAAAAAGTGTTGTGAACCAGGATGTGTTTTATTCACCCCAAGAGAAATTGCAAGTGTAACAATACCTGTGAGAAACAGGGAACTGGAGTGAAATTTTCAAGCACTTCAGTGTGCCAAGAAAGCTGTACACTCATCAGTTATTTCTGCTACAGCTCCAGGTTTTATGAAGTTGAGATATTGAAAGAGTTCTCAATAAAATCTGGAACTGAAAGAATTCATGTTTTTATTCTGAATATGAGATGAAGATTGGGTTCCTTGAAAGTTTCACAGCAATTTCAGATCTGGGTGTGCCCTGGGGAGTGTATCTAATCCAGCCCAGCTTTTCTTGTGACTTTTGCACCGAAGGCCTCAAAAAGGACTTTAAAATCCCTTAAAATACTAATGTTTGTTAGTGTACTTGAGAGCTAAGAAAGAAACAAACAAAAAAAATGGTCTAGTGGAAGGTGTCCCTGCCCATGGCTGGGGGTTGGAACAAGATGGTCTTTAAGGTCCTTTCCAACCCAAAGCATTCCCTGATTCTATGATGAAGGAGATAGAACTGGTGCTGGAAATTTTACACCTGGCACTCAAGAGTCAGATCTGGGGGACATAAGTTCTGGGAAATGCCGCATGGTGCATCATCAGGGGATAATGCAGAGCCTGGTTTTCAGTGGGTAGTTATTAAATGTGTGAGGATTTGCCTTCTAGCAAACTTGGACTGGGAGCATCGGTGTTACACACGTGCTCACACACAATCACAAGTTAGATTCTGTTTCCTTCAGAGACTTGGCACTAAACATCTCGTCAGCACATGCTTATGTTATATACATTTAAATGTGTGCTTTTTAATAGCATGAAAACTGATAGTTTTGTAAAAATGTAAATATATGTTCATTTAACTGTTTTGCAAAAGGATTTTGTGACGTCTGAGAAATGTTCACACAGAGGAAGATTGGGTACCATCTTAACCAGGTTGGAGATTTCAGAGTGTCCTCTCTCACCTGTAAATAAAACCAAATACCTGGGCTCTCATTCCTTCCCATGCTTTCTTTGACTTCAAAGAAGACTTTTTATTTTTTACAAATAAATCTGCCAAAAGATTTCATCAGGAAAGTAGGAAAGCACAGCTGTTTGGGTTTTTGGTTGCATGGAGAGCTGCAGAGGGAAGGAGAAATGGAGATGTGGAGAAGGGACCACAAGATACATCACTGGATAAAGTCCTGGCTGAGTCCACAGTGAATCTTAATGCCAGCTCTGGATGTAAGGAGCTGGGATTTGCTATTGTTGATTTGTTCACTTGTTTTCATATCTAAACAGGTTTCTAAGTGAGGCTCACCTAGGCTACAGCTGCTCCCAGAGGAGGGGTGAACATCAACGGTAAATGGAGATTATTTTTAGCCAAATTTTGTAGTCCTGATATACCTCAGTTTTCACTTTCTCAGCACATTTTATTCAATTTTATTAGGTCACTTAGCAAATAATTTTAATTTTCTGCTTAGATCTGAATTTCTGAAAGTAATGTACTGTTGTACAGTTAATGAGTCTGCTAATAAGCTCCAAGAAAATGTGATTTGCGAATCATTCCAGGACATAACTGTCACTCAGACCCTATGCCAATTAGCATAACCATTAGCAACTATCCCTAAGAGGTCCTTGAAATTTAAATGAGCTTTCCTAAGATCCTTTTTACCAGGGAGGTTGCAGCTTCTGCCTCACATGGAAAATGCAGCCTGGTGAAAAGCAATAATTCATGAAAGACAAAGTATATCTTTAGAGGTAAATGCCCACGTGGGTCGTGAGCAGCAGCAATCTCTCTGTAAGGCCCTTGGTGCCTGTTTGCCCTCACAGTGATGTTGAGAGGTGCCATGGCTGAGTGACCACTCCAGCAGCCAAGAGATGCTGCCCAGGCACTGATACAGCAGCAAAACGGGCAGGTTTTTACTGCAAACATGAACAACACATCAGCATGAAGGGGTGGTCAGGGAGCAATATTTTACCCACAAGGTCTCTATTAAATCTCGGTGGATTTACTGACCTGGTGGGCTTAGTTTTGTTGGGAAAAAAAAACCAAAACAAAAACTGCATAGAGGCTGTTGATGTTGTGAGAGATGTTGCAATGCTCTCAGGTGCTGCAGGGACCAGGGCTCCTTTGGGTGCAGGCACATTTCATCTGGCTGCAATTCCCATTGGAAGTTGTCCTGAATGCTTCACTTCACAGGATCCCCACTCAAAACAAAGCATTTTTCTCAACACTTGTCTTTTGTTTTGGTCTTTCCAAGCTCTTAGTTCTTTGAGCTCCCAGGACCAATTCTGTCATGTGTTTTAGGAAGACACAGATTTTCAAGGATTTGTTTTGGATAAGAACCTCACGGAGATCTTGCCATAACTTTTAAGGTACCACAGGTGAAGGTTTATCCAGGATATCCACCAGGCAGACACAGCACTTCAGTTCAAATACAAGAGCTTCAGACTCAGGAGGAGACTGCTGTGGCTTGGGGCTATAAAATAAAAAACACAGGTTGTGTTAGGTAACTTTAAAAGACCTAGCAGAGGTATTGGCTTAATCTCTCTTCTTTTGATCCTGCCTTATGCCATTTACAAAATGAGCAATCCCTACAGTTGCAGCTGCTTTCTGCCAGTTACAGTGTGGTGGTCTGTCAGGGCCCTCCATGGTCAGAGACAGCTCATGGGGTGATGTCCTTGAGCCATCACCTTTCCTCCCTACAGCCTCCCACTGTTGAGGTGCAGGATGTGGATCCTGGAGCTGCACAACTCCCCCTGTGCCTGCATATATGTGTAGACATGTGAATTGCTGCTGCATCCATGCAAAAATTCCCCGATGGTTTGACAAACATGGATTTGAAACCTTGGGAAAGCGGCACAGGAAGGTGCTCATGGCTGCAGGACAGAGGTTGGCTGCAAGGTCGAAGGAGTTTCTTCTCCTGAATTCCTAAGCATTAATCTGTCTCTATCCCACTTTTAACTGAACAAGTGAACATGAAACAAAGGATTAAATAAAGCAATGAAGTTGTTAAAAGATCTAACAACTGGTGTAAGTCATCCAGGAGGGATTAAGGTAGTCACACAAATGAACAAAGCAGGTAACAGCTAAGGAAAAAGAGGGGATAAAGTTTGTTAAGATCAAGGAACTGCCTGAGAAAATGATGCAATGAATTAATGGCACAGTGAAAGTGAGCATTGGGCTGAGCAAAGGCCTCGGGTGTCCTGTGGAGGGCTTTTTTTCCCCAGCTTTTTTGTTTTCTCAGCTGCCTCTGAAGGAATTCCCCAGCCATCACTTGCTCCCTTCAGCTGGAGCAGTGTTTGCCCATCATCACCTTTCAGCAGCAGCGATGGGCTGATTTCCCCAGATTCCACTTGCTAATGACTTGCACCATCATTTGTTTTCTGTTTTCTCTGTTTTAATGCAGCTTTGAGGACTTTAAGGACTGGGAAAAGGATGAACACAGAGACAACATCGTGCAAAAACCACCAACTGATATGATGGTGATTATTAATAGTAACATCAAGCAGCAGCTGGGACCTGATTGATTAGAGATGACTGGGAGGTCCAGAAGGCCTCAGAGCACTTTCCAAGGTCTGTTTGTGCCTTTTCTGATGGAGTCTGAGCAGGTTTGCACAGCTGGGTCCTGTGAACCAATGTCATGGCTGGCCAAGACTCTGCTGGGCAGGATCTTTTCTGAGGCAACAGAAAGCAGCTGTGTCTCAAAGGATACAACAGCTCAGGCTTGGATAAACTCATTAAAACCAGGGCTCATTATTTAATATTGAGATCCAACAGAATTCTTGTTTCCACTGGCAACCCTGGTAAAGAGGGTTCTCAAGCCATTCCCAATTCAGGCTTTAATATGACGTTAGAGTTTCCTTGGCTGTTGGCTGTTGATGGATGATCATTTGCCATATTTTTTCTCCTGATAGGAAAATCCGGGGGCGTATAAATCATATTTCCACGCAAGAGGCCAGGTACGGATTTTTTGGTATTTGGCCTTAATTGCCTTCTCGGTTTTTGTTAGACAAGAAAGGATATTAACAGGATTGCACAATGGCCAATTAGTTTTAAAGGTCTTTAGTTTCATTACTTATCTGGAATAATTTGTAATCTTCCTTTGACAAAGGCAGGAGCCCTTTTTGATAATAATACTAAATCAGGCTGCTGGAGCAGAGACCGATTAACATATAGAAGGGATGTTATACCAAACAGAAATTCAATTTAACAGATCTCACAGCTAAAACCATATCCCAATTATATTCATATCCTTCTGCTTCTCTGTGTTACCCTCTTATCCCCATCTTCAGAGGCCTCAGCGTGAATTTATCATGTTTCCTCATGTTCTTGTCCTATTCAGCCTGCTCAGTACCCAGCATTTTTTTCCATAATGTTCTTTGATCTCCTATTTCTTTGCTGATCCCTTATGATGCTGTGTTGGGAAGAGGCAAGGACAGGACACTGGTCCTGTCACCAAGGGCTGGTGAACTTTTCTGCCACTTGAGCAGAAGAGAAGAAACTGAAGTGCAGACACAGACAGGGCACCAGTTCTTTGCTCAAGCCCTTCGCTGTGCTGTGGCTGATCAGATCTTGAGCATTTGCCAGCTGCCAGCTTCTTTCTCTGTTTTATGCCATTAAAAAGGCAGATGGACACCTGTAAAAGTGTCTTTGGAAAGAAGTATAATATCACTGCTCTTGCTGTAATGCAAACAGGAATAATTTTTTTTGCCTTTGACCCCTGCAAAGATTTGAGAGAGAAAAGCATTGAGTGGGACAAAGAAAGCAAGCATGTGTTAAAGACCCTCTAAATAGACCCAATTGTATCACTTAATAGGAAGTGAAATCCTCATTAATGAGTTTTTATTACTTTAAAAAACAGGGTTTGAAATCAGCTCATAAGGAGCTGAGCTGCTTAAGTGAGTCTGCAGACAAAGCAGATTCTTATTATAATACCTTCCTCTCTGTGCTATCTCTTATTATTTCTTCCCAGCCTTCTCTAGGCTTATCAAGGTAAATCTTTTTTGTTATCTGAAGATAGTATTTTAAGTGGAGTACAGTGTGAAGATTAGATCAGCTTTTTATACAGTTGGACCTTTTTATGTTGTCCTAACCCTACTCAATACGGAGACAGCCACAGCAGCATCACAGAGCAAAGGAAGAGGCAACCTAGCAGCCAAAAGAGTAGGAGGGACTTCAGTCTATGTACTGTTCTCCCTCTGACTCCCATAAACCTGCAGTGGACAGAGCAGTGACGTGACATCACTTGTGTCTTTCTATTTCCCTTCTGTCTGGGTTTGTTTTTTATTTTAAAATTTTTTGTTCGTTAGCCAGGAAGATTAACAGCACTTAGAATTATAGACTATCCTGAGTTGGAAGGGACTCACAGACACCCCAACAATCCCACCCTGTCCCTGAGAGTGTTTTCCAAAGGCTCCTGGAGCTCTGGCAGCCTTGGGGCCGGGACCATTCCCTGGGGAGCCTGGGCAGTGCCCACCACCCTCTGGGGGAAGAGCCTTTCCCTGATATCCAACCTAACCCTCCCTGACACAGCTCCAGCCATTCCCTGGGGTCCTTGGTCACCAGAGAGCAAAGACTGGAGCTGCCCCTCCACTGCCTCTCATGTGGGTGTCCCTGCTCAGAATGCAATGTCACCCACATTGAAATCAGCTGTCACCTCTCAAATGCCTCTGCAGTGCTGGAAGTGTCAAACAAGTTTGTCAAAATGTGGGCAGCTGCCTGCACTCAAAGCATTCACCTGGGTCTGGGTTCTGGTACCTTTTTATATGCTAAAAACTGTCTCTTTCTATAGGTAACACAGGCAATAAGATCTTCCACTTTCAAATAATCAAACAGGCAGAAAAATGCAGAGCCAGAGAATCTCTGTTACATGGCAGGTTATGCTGTTTGTTGGGTATTGTACAGCCATAAAAATTGAAAACAATTTGAACATGTCTGAGTGCCAGTGAGCTGGCAGGGCTCTGCTAGCTGCAGGGAAATGAGGATTTGGTCTCACTCTGTGTGGACAGGGCTGGGCTTTTTGTCTGCATCAGCTGCTTACCTGTACAAACACAGCAGCATTTCTTCCCTTTGCCAACCTCCCTTAGGCTTCTCCAGCCAAAACAGTGGATGTTCTGTGGCACAGACACCTCTGCTTGAACAGAGCTTTAGTGATGGGGATCAGATGCCTGGTTTGGGTCCTGCATCTCACAGGTTGTGATGTGTTCATGGGTCCAGGCCTGCCTGTGTCCAGGAGGAGGTGTTCCAGGGAAGGTGCCCTTGAACACATTCTTCCAAGGCTCCTCACCCCATGCCGTGTGTGCCTGAGTGTGCCCTCATTTGCAGCAAATGCCTTCCCTGTGTCTTGTGCAGGTCTCTCGGAAATGGGCTGAGGGGTTAAAAGAAAAGAAGGACTCCATGAAAGTGCTCACAGAAAGGAGTTGATCAATGAGCTTAACCCTCTTAAAGCACTAGAGAGCATGATGCTGCATACATTGACTGCAGGAAAAGCTTTGGTCAATAGTCACAGAGACAACAGGGACTCCAAACACAGCACACACAACTGTAGGGATCAGGTTTCATCGGTGCCACACATCACAAAACTGCTTATTATATCCTGTGCCTCGTAGGATTTATTGTCACCTGGTCCACGTCCCATGCCGAGTGTTGACCTGGGAGTCATGAATCCACAACTTCCATTTCTACCTCTTCCACAGTGACAAGGTGGACTGATTTCCATCCAAGTTATTTAAAGGAGCCACTGGAGAACCGTGATTTAAATCATTGATGTTTTCTTTTTACATTGGCAGGAGAGGCAGCTTTAATGATGTATGGTCCTACTGCTGTGGCTAAAATCTAAATTCCTGGAATATTCCCTCTAGATAATCTCTAAAGTTCATGCATTTGCCTCTGGCTGGTGAGCTGCACACAAGGGAGAGGATTCTTGGCTTGGCTGGGCAGTTTGGAGCTGCTGCGCTTGTATTGGCAGCCTGGAATAGGCAGCTCAGAGTGAAGGTGCCAAATGGGGTTGTATTAAGTACCTCTTGGCTTCTGCTGAGCACAGGACTAGAAGAGAGTGTGCTCTGGAGAGTAGGGAAGCACAGGAAGGGATTTGGCAGGGCTGCTGAAGCAGCCAGGTGTGTGTCTGAGCCGGGCAGTGCCGAGCCGTGGCTGCCCTGCAGCAGGATGGGGCAGGAATCAGCTGAAATGCTCCTCTAGGCAGGACAGGGCAGTGTGAGCCATGTGCAGCCTAGGAATTTAAGATTTCCAACACGGATATGAAGGCATTAAAAAGAGAAATTCAAGTCTGGATGGGTGGAGAATTCATAGTGCAGTTATACACTGCACTCTCAGGGACTCTGAGCAATGTGGTCTAGGAGAAGGTGTCCCTGTTCCGTGCAGGGGGTAGGACTAGATGGCCTTTAAATGTGCCTTTTAACACAAACCATTCTCTGATTCTATACTATTAATTAAAAAGATTTCATGCTATTAATTAAAATAATAACTTTTATGGAAAACCTTGAAATTTTTTGATACATAACTATTAAACAGAAGACTGATATTCAATATGGCCTTTCCTTTTTCTGTTAGCTAAAAGAACGTTCCATAACTAGACAAAGTTATTTAAATAGTATTTTGTTTAACCTTATGTTAATCAGTTCTTTGTTTTTACATTTTATAACATTTAAAAAAGGGGAATACCATAGTTCCTTACCAGTGGGGAATCATTTCAAGTTGCACTTGGATGAGAAGTGGGACGGAAGGATGTGAAAGGCAATGTTTTACTTCTGTGTCTTATTCATTAAATGAGTCCATCAATGCACTGAGTGTAGAAGACAATGGATGGGGCCAGTATTTACAGTGTCTTTTCAAAGAAGGATCTTTTTCTCTCACCCCTAATTTGTACTCTTGGAATTAACAGATTCTGACCTTTTGACTTTCTGCATTGTCTGATCACTACTATGGTGGTTGAATAAACTGAAATCAAGGAAGACAGTCCTTTAGATCCTGAAAAACTCGCCTGCATTTCTGTGAGCATCAGTTCTGGGTGAGCCTGGTTAGTTGGTTTGACCTCCTCTTATCTGCAGTCACAAGTAGGTGATGTCCAGATAGAGCATTTTAAGTCTTAGGTGTGTAATACATTATAACAAGTTTACACAATGAACACTGAATCTATTGGCATCTAAATAGATTTCTTTTTGTTTTTAAAACAGAAAGAATTTATGCTTTGAAAATCTGATTGTGCTTTCAAAAAGTTCCTTTTTCACTGTTGCTTTATCCATCCTGGTGTGCGTTTGCTGGCAGCTCTTCCTCCTCCATGTTTTCCATCCACAAGTGGGGAGAAAGCTTACCATATGTGTATAACTCAGTGGGATCCCCTGGTTCTAAACCTGCAATTAATCCTAACTACTGTTATTTCTTTATTGCAGAAGGCACTTTTCACACCTTGCATCGTGGAAGCAGCACGACACACATCTCACCATCTCCTTTCCATTGTGTGCAGCATCCCCTGCCCTTCCAGATCATGCAGAGATGATTAACACCACCTGACACAATAGCAGTTCCCTGACATGGCTTCCTGAGGTATTTTGTGAATGCCACAATCTTCAGAAAGCCTGTAAGGGAGGAGAGATCCAAACCTGCCTCACCTGTGTGGGTCGATTCGGGCTCAGAGGGTGTGTGGTGCTGCGTGTTTCAAGGCTGAGCACTCAGTGATGTAGAGGGTTCTGCTCTTCTCCATCTCCTGGCTGCTGTAGCCATGGTGATAGTGTGTCCTGCGAAAGATGTGGCTGGTATGGATCACAGCACATTCCCCTTATCACCTGCAGCAGGGAACCTGAGGAGCAGGAGCTGTCTTTTCCCACCACGCTTGGGTTAATGCAGATTGGTGTTGGCAGCAGAGCTGCTGTTCCTGCACTGTCTCCTCTCCTCCCCAGCTGCCTTCCTCAGTTCTCTTTCACACACACATTCATCTAAGGGAGGAAAAACCAGACAAATATTAATAATTGCATTATGAGCTCCAAAACCAGGGAGCTTGACTGGTCTTTTCATCACTGATATGATAACGTGGTGAAGATACCATCAGAAGTTGCTTTCATCTCTGCAGATAGTGAATGAACTAGATATGTATCTTAGACATGAAAAGGATCCTCATTGAAGGCTCTTCTGAAAGTCCTAATCTCTCTGGTTCATATGTATATTTTGAAACTTGTTAACACCCCACTGCCCCTCCCCTGCTCAGGACTGTAAGTGTGGAGGAGCTTCAAAGAGTTCTGCTCCTGCCTCCTTGTGTTTCTCAGGGAGCCTGGGCACCAGGGCTCATTTACCAGCCTACCTGTAAGGAGAAAACAGAGCTATTAAAAGATATCTATTTCAAACACTGTGACCAAAGGGAACAGTAGCACTTTGGCCTCTGTGGCTCTTTTCATGTGTGAGTCTCAAAGTGCTTCGGCATCTCTAATTTGAAGCAGAAATCTCACTAATTAACATTTATGTCTGGGATGGAGGGATGTGTTCTGCAAGTCAGCAATGATATGAGCAGTGCTGATCTACCACCAGATGAGGGATAATGTGTGGCAGAGTAGGCTGTGATAATTCGTTTTCAAAATCTCAGTTGGCTTTGGTTACAGAGAGGGATCTGCAGCAGAGCTTTGCACCTTAACCTGGATGGGAAGCCCAAGCATAGTCTTGAAATATTCTTGCCCAATTCCTTTCTCTCCCTAAAGTTACAGAGATGTGGAGGAAGGGACTGATGTCTCTGTGGAGTTTGGATTTTTCCCCCCTGTAATCTGTAGTGTCAGTAGTTGTCAACTGAACTCAGAAGTTTTGTGGAAGACCTAAGAACCATGGAAAGTTTTGTGGGCTCTGCATAAGAAAACAAGATTTTAGATAAGCCATCGACTTTTAAACATTTCTGAGGAGGAAAGGCAGGGTTGATCCACTATTTGTGGTGGCCAGTGCCTTTTGGGTTGTAAAGAAACTGCCCTCAGTAGCAACTGGTGAGGGCTCCTTCCCACTGCAGTCTCAGCTGGAGGAGGCTGGGAACAACAAGATACTTCTTCGCCAGCAAAAAAACTATTTTTCATTTCAATATCTCCACAAGGCTGCCCCTTGGGAAGCCAGAGCTGAGCGTGGAGTGCACTTGTGCAGCGACTCAGCTGGCAGAGCACTGCCTGTGCTGCTCCTGATCCCAGTCCTCTGCTTCAATTGCTAGACCCAACAAGAAAAGCCTAATAAGTCCCCAAAATATAGTGGTACAATAATGAAGAATGCTGTGCGATAGAAAAGCACTGGTAATGAGGGACTTAATTTGGAACATATCATTTGTCAGATAATTGGAGGCACATCTCAAAACAGTGCATAAGTATGGAGTTTGCTGCACCAGCTGAAGTCACCCCAAATGTTCTTTGTTTGTTGCAAATCCCTTTTTAAATCCAAGCCTTCAGAAAATAACCTGGAAGCAATAAATGACATAAAAGAGTAAATGTTCACAACACATATTTTGGATTTGGTTCAAACACAATATTAGAAAGCTGAATTAATTGCATTTGTATCAAACCCAAATATATTTTATGAAACAATGAAGCCTCTTAAATGGCTAACTGCTGCCCAGAATGTACTTTCCCTCAACCAAACTAGATAACAGCATATCCCTCTTAAATTGGTCAGGAGAACTGGCTGCCAAATGACAATTCTCTGTCCCATATTTATTCACCATCTGTGACTTCCACATCAATTTGCTCATTTTAAAAATCAAAACTTGAGGGGTTTTTTTCTCCCCCTTCTCTCTCTCCTTTCCCTTCTCTGCCAGAGTTGGAGAGTAAATCCAATGGCTGAAAATGAAGTTATGTTGTTGTTCCTGCTGCAGAAATGATTTCTGCTCAGGACGCACAAAGCAGGATGGAGTGTGGCTCCTTCCTCTGCAGCTCTGTTGTCTTTGTGGTGTGTGCAGCAGTTTATGCCAACAGGTTATGGATTGGCAGCAACTGGGAAGAATTCCCTTAGACCTGTCTTTTCCCAAATAAATGGTGTAGAGCATGAGAGGGAAAGGAAAGAATCAAGCTTGCCCTTTTTTGGCAAACTTGCCAACCTAAAAGTCTGCATTTGCTTGATAAATACTGGATTAAGGAGGAAGCAAGCCTCAAAAAAAGGAGGAGAATTAGTGAAATAAGTTTGGGATTCTAGTGATTCAACATCACTACAATTTTTCCTACTTCTGTTCTTAAAAAAATCATATTTCTTGAGTAAAGAGCATTCATGGTGCCATGTAAAAAGCTTCTTAGTACATCTCCATGCTCCTCATCCACCTGCCCCACACAGGGAGTGGGCAGGACCTCTCTGGAGCAGGGACTGAGTCTGAGGAGTGTGGCACTGACTGATTAGAGTCCTTTTGAATACCTCATAACACAAGAAATGTGGGGGCAGTCCAGGCCATTAATGGTAGCTAAATGTGTGACAAGCAATGCTGTCTCCTGCAGAGTGGGGTCAGTCAGTGACACCCCACCACCATTGTCAGGAGATCGAGGAGCCAAACGTGGGGCTGAGTTTTAGAGGTGAATTGTAGGGCTCTGCATCTTACCTATGTACTCAACAGAGCACACAAAGCTCAGGCTGTAAAGGAATATAAAGAGAATAGAATTTTCAAAAGGAGTTTGTCTCGCTCTTGCACCTCCAGTCTTTGCATCCCTCCCTCTGTAGCACTGCACACCTGTTACTATAGTAGCAGACTGGGGTATTTTAACCCTGAGCTGATGCTGGCCTCTCTCAGAGAAATCAATCCACTGCAACAAAGCCAGGGCTCCTGCAGCTGAGAGAAGACAGCTGCTATCATGCTAAGCTTAGAGGTCTGGAGTTGTAAATAACACCCAGGTACATTGAAATTCCGAGCAGAATTTATGATTGAGCCGTGGATAAATACCTTCTCACACAATTACACATTACTGGAGGCTGATGTCTTGCAATTCCAGAGGGTGGATCAGTTAAACACTCCTTACATTTGTTTGTCTGAGCTGGAAAGCTGGGTTGCTTAGCACAGGTTCTCCCTGAGTAGCTTGACACGACTCTGAGCTTCATCCAGCGTTTTGTTTGACACAAACTGGTTTTGAGGTGAGCAGATAACTGTCTGAATCCCTCTGAAGAGCTCACATGAAATGCAGCCCCAAAACTCAAGCTCAGATTTTATGAACCTTTCCAGACTGCTCCATGCTATTGATGTAAATAGAAGCATTTTCTGACAAACTCCAAGAACCGATGTGTTTTGCTGTGGGTTTGTGTATACTCCTGATGGCTCTAAATCAGAAACATACCTCAACATCCTTTGCTACAGACATGAGGTGGAAATTCCACAAGAAGAGGCTGCCTCGTGCCACTGTGGGTGCTTTTTGGGAAACATCAGCAGAACCATTTTTTCTCAGAGCTATTGGAATACTACCACTCCTTCTCCTCCTTCCTATCTTTTAGCTGTAGATACAAAGAAGAGTTTATCTTTTGGATGAAAGGCTCATTGAGATGCCCTTTTATCTTCACCCTGTCTTACACAGCTATTCTGCAGATGGCAAGAGAAAGATGTCATCTGGAGGCAGCAGCTGGCACGGTGGAAATGATGGGAAGGTGGGTGTGGGGTGCTGCTTTCCTGCCTGAACAGGGATCAAGTTAAGTGAACAGTGCTGTGAAAGGAGATGAAGGAAAAAGGAAACACTCTCCCAGGCAATTTACTTGGAGGAATAAAATTGCACAAGGAATGACTGACAAATTAGTAGCACTTTGCACCTTCTTTTAATGGGATCCGATCTTAGGGAGGAGAAATATGTTAAGTTTCAAATTACCCACTTTACCAGTTGCTGCCTTCTCTAGAATCCAAATCAAGGTAGGCATTTCATACTAAATCTTAAGAAAACAAATTGCTTTCTATGCTACACTGCATTCTTAAAACAGCTTTATTTGAAAGTCCAGCTGAGCAAGTTAATTTAAGCAGTGAGCTGGTCCATGACAGTTCACACTTGTTATTGAGGCCAGTTACTTCTATGAGTACAAATCACACTGCCAGGCAAACTTAAGCTAAACACGACCTTGGGCTCTAACTCAAAGCCTTCTGATATCCATGAGAGACTTTCAATTGACTTAATGGCTCCTGAGGTAGATCTTGGGTGAATCAGCAATCAGTGGTGGCCCTGCTTGATCTACAGGCCCCAGTGACCCATGTTCACAGGGAAGAAGGAGCAATTTCCCAAAGCCCTCTTTTCCCCCGCTCACCCTGACAAGAGCTGTTTTGTGCCAGCTCTAGCTCCATCCTACAGCTGGTTTTATGCCTCTGCCCTAAGGGAACCTCCTTGAGGAAAGCTGATGTCTCTGGAGGCTGCATCTTTGTTATCTGTCTACATATTTTTATATATGTAGAGATATAAATGTGTTGGTCCCAATACCAGAGTTTGTGAGGCAGAGGGAAGATCTGAAGCCAGGCTTTAAACCACTCTTCAAGCTGGGCTGCTCCTCAGTCTGTCTTTGAAGCCCTTTCCCATGGCCTCGGCCCTCGCAGGCCTGCTGGCAATATCATGTGTCCATTTTATTGAATGTAAATGGTCTTAAAACTGCCAGTTCAACATCCCAATTTAGTAATGAGACTTATTGAAGCTTTATGAGCTGCCTTGGCTTGCAACACAATTAAATTTCAGGAAATAGAAAATATTCCAGTGAGGCTGGTGGGTTTGTAATGCTATTTGAGGCTTAATGCATAATAAAAGCGTGCCATTTAAGGTTTAATATAATATGCAGCAGCCCTAAATGACCAGTAAAAACATTATGCAAATTTTTAAGGAAGTTATTGCCTCCTGTAAATGACAATTTATCAATGGCTTGTAAAGAAAGGGTTTTCCTTCTGGTTATGAACCAAAGAAAATACAGAAATGAGCAGGCATAAGTGGGTTATAGAAACAGGAGGTCAACAAAAAGATGTGCAGTAGGAATTGTGTCTTCCTGTCAGCCAGGGCAGGAATGTAATGCATTATTAATTCTTTGTACTAACAGACTACGTTCAGCCTCCACCACCAAAATAAAACAAAAATCACATTTGATTAAAAATAATTTGATTTTTTTGTAAGCATAATGCCTGCAATTTACTTTTTGTTCTTATTCTCTTTTCCACTTACAGTATTTGTTAAACATTTCTAGACTTTCATTTGTAAACATAAGGGTAAACCCCACCACATTTATTGTCAGGGCACCTCTTGCATTGGCACCTGAACCTGAATCATGAGTGCAAGATTCTCGGTGTGTCCAGGATTTCATGGGCTTGCATCTCCCACTGCAGCCTGCCCTAGGAGCCCTAGGAGCAGGGAGGGCTGGGAGCAGGGATAAAACCATGGCACAGAGTCACACAATGATTCCCAGGCTTCCTTTTTTGTTCTGGACAGTCTGATAGAGCCTGGCTCCATGAGACAATCCCATCATATGCAAGTGCTTCACATTGTAATGGATTTTGAAAAATGTTTTGACTATTATGGAGCCCTTTTTACAGTCATGCCATCAATTCAGTGTGAGAAGATATTTTATTTTAAATGTGCTACGAAGACACAGAGGCATTTGCATTGTTAATTTCTCAGATGTCAAACAAATACCATTATTGCAAAATGAATGCAGCCACCCAGCTGAGAAACAGATCCATTCACGGCAACTAAGTGAAACTTAAAAAATGAATGAGGTCTGCTGATTGCAAGTATCATCAGAAATTAATAATGCTCTAGGAATTTTTCACACAAAGGATAATGAAAGCATTGTGACTGTTTGTTTCCACTTGTCGAGCTCCCCCTCTCTCTGAGGTGCAAGGGATCATCGCTTTAAAGGTCCTAAATAAAAGCAGTGGTTTTATTGGCAGTTTGGGGAATTGATCTTTCCAGTGATATATGAGGTGACCCTCGAGTCTTGGCAGTTGAGGCAGCTTTGTGTCCCCTGACCAGCTGGACTCCTGACCAAGGCCTTTGCCTGCTGTCATTTCCTCCTCTGCACCAGATCCTTCCCAGTTTCCCAGCTATGAAAAGCCCAATTCCTCTCCTTCAGAATGATTCTTCCTTTTTATTTCCTCTACCACTGCACCCCTTCCTTCAGCAGGTACTGCAGACACTGCTGTTTTCTACCCTACCCTCCTTTTCCCATTCCTGGCTTTTACTTCCCCATCAGCTCCATGGCCATGCCATTTTTATGTCTTTGTGCTGGTAATAACAACTTCAGCTCTAGGAAAATTAGTGGAGATGAACTTGTTATGTGACAAATTAAACATAAACAGCACCGAAAAACCATTTTGAAGTATTTGTCTGTGTCTGTACATTCATCTGCTAGATGAATCACTTGAGTTATAAAAACTGTGGAAGAGAAAAATCTAATGGAAATGATAATATGATTACTGCCCATAATTCTCACCAATCAAGCATATCACTTACACACAAGTAGGTTGCCTGGATGTTTGTGGGGTTTTTTTATTTTATTATTTAAATCTGATTATGCAGCTGATTGCAGGCCCTTATGTACCTTTCCACACAGTTTATATTTGAAGAGAGAAGCAACAGCTACATTAATTTTATTTTATTTTATTTTATTTTATTTTATTTTATTTTATTTTATGGCTGTGCAGCAGTAAAACCTCACAGGGCTGAAGACTCTGTGCCTTTCTCTGCATCACCTTGTTTCAAATTTTGAGAAAACACAAGAGACATATTTATTTACAGATGCACTTACTGAGGAACTAATAAACTGGTCTCCATGTCAACCTGTATTTTACTTATTTATTTGGTCTTTGTTTGCAACCCTTCCTCTGTGTGTTGAGCAGACACAGCTAAGGAATTAACATCTATTTTGTACATTAATGGAAATATCAAAGCAAGTGGCTGAAATACAGTGATAACTTTGCAGCAATCATGACAAGATGCAGACTTAAGGTCTTTTATCAGGAAATCATAGTACACCCAGCAAATGGTATTTAAAAAACCTTCAGGTATGAAGAAAAAAGCCAACTGTAATGAGAAGCTACTGCAAGGAGATTGGATATTAATTGTTAAGAAGGTTATAAATCCTGAAGCTGATGGGTTGCACACAAAGGAGAAGTGCATAAGGAGGTATTTACTCTGGGTATTAATTTTTAAGCTGAAAAAATTTATTGCAAAACAACCCAGCTATTGTTACAAACTCCAGTGTTCTTCTGAACAAATTGAGTTCCAGCTTTTCCCGCCTGGCTGCTGCTTGGAGCAGGCTCTAGCGAGCAAGGGAAGAAATTAGGAAGCCTTCAGTCCAGTTTTTCCAGCAAGGAGGGCACCCAGCTGTGCCATGGCAAGGTGGAGATGGGCTGGAGGGCAGGTGGGAATGAGAGCACTGGGAATATGGATTCACTGCTGCATTAATGGTGTGCTCCTCTTGCCAAGGGCAGGTAGTGTCCCACTGGAAAACAGCAGCATTCCTATCACTAAAGGCTCCTATTCCTGCTCCAGATTTTTGTTAATTCATTCATCTGAAGAGGCCAAGAGAGCCCCTGCTGTTCATGGCAGCAGTTTGGCCTGGGAGGCCGCAGCCCTCTGGGTTGGGCTGGGCAGAGAGGGGCAGGTCAGCAGTGCTACAGGGGCGGCTGTCCTGAAGGAGAACTTCTTCCCTCTAGAAGGGAAATTCCAGCCCTCTGGGCCTGACTTCAACACTCTGTGCTCCTTCCCTCCCCCTCACCCAGCCCTAAGCACAGCCACGGGGCTTCTCTTTCTCCTCATGCCAAGCACAGGTTGGTCAGCCTGGCCCAGGCATGGACGCAGAACCAGGGTGAGGTAAAACCAAGAGAAATCCGGGCTCACAGGAATTCACCCCCCAGCTACAGCCTGCCTCTGTGATTCTCCCTCCACCCTGAGACTAACGCAAAAAGATAGAGCTAGACAATGCTAATTTGTCCATCTATATTTTCCTACACTCAATGCCATCCTCAGAGGATGTTTGAGTGTCTCTTGTAGGGTCCTTTGAGCTAGACAAGGGTTTGCCTCCATATAAATAAAAGGGTTTGTTTGTATTTGAGTCACAGAATCATTTAGGTTGGAAAAGAACTTCTGGAACATCAAGTCCAACCATTCCCCCTTCCCTGCCAAAGCCACCACTAAACCATGTCCCCAAGTGCCACAGCCATGTGTTTTTTAAATACCTCCAGGGATGAACTGAGAACAACCATTACCTTTCCCTGCATAGGGTTTTGGCTTGCTGAGAAGCAGGATTGATATTTGAGATTAAGTTAAAGAAGAGGTCCCCTAACCAGTAGAACTTTGGGATCCTCAGAGGAAAAGCAAAATATTCTCATTAAATACAGAGTAATTCATATCAGCTCAACTACCAACACCACTCCATTTGTGTGATTCAGTAAACACATTTAGCCAAGACAATCAGATATAGCTGATTCAATACAGTATTTATCCACCTGCTTTTCAGAACAGCTTATTGGAGAAGAAACAGAGCCAAGAGAGCAACAGATCCAGTCGTGCACATCCCGGCCAGGACATCTGCTTAGTGCTCATCTTCTTTTGATATCTGTAGGGTCAGGTTGGGAGCTGTTGGGACTACTCCAGGTTTGTTATTTCAAAACCAACATCTTTTCATTTGGTTTATTGTGCCATAAAGTCCCTGGCTTCACCCTGCCAAAAACCTCTGGTAATGAGGTGTAGGCTGTACCAACACATACTCATTAAATGTGGAGTGGTGTCTTCCTGGCCTGGCCACCAGAACCTGGGTACTCCACACCTTGTTCATATGCCTTGGCACTAACAGAGCATTTTGGAACTACTCCATTTGGGAGAGAAATCCACGTTTTAAAGCCAGTCTCCAAAAGGTATCTGCTCATTTAATTCATTTGTGGTAATAGCCTCAAATGAGACGCATTCATTTCCTCTTAATGTAACTATATTATGAAATTCTATTGTGAATGAGACACTTGTAGGAAATCTTAATTATTTTTTAAAGCTTTACTTCCTTTCAGACAGACAGATTTAGAAGATACATTTGGTCTTGTACAAATGAGCCCTTACTGCAGCTCTGAGCAGATTTTCCCATGTGGTGTTAGACTCAAAAATCCCACAGGATTTCTCAGAAAAAAACCAACTAAAAACAAAACTTCCACCCAGTTTTGTGTATCCCACTGATTTTTGATAGTTGAAAGAATGGATATAATAAATTATACTCACTTTGGTTTTTTTCTATTAAAAAACTCAACATTTTCCCCCTCCAAATGTAATAGATGAAATTCAACATATTTGCTAATGCCTAGCACCATTCAAGTGACAATAGAGCTTGACAGCAACTGGGAACCACAATGGCATTGCTGCTTCATAGAAGGGCCTAGAGAAGTCCCTAAATTATTCCTGGGGAAAGCAGACCACAAAGGGAAAGCCACTGTTTTTGTACAGACATTATTTTGGCCTGTGAATGCAATGGACATTTTCTCTCAGCCCAGATCCGTTAAGGCTTTGCCCACCAGCTCTGGGGTTTATGTGTGAGTTTATGTTTGCATTGCAATTCAAAACAGACATTTCTGCTGGTCACATTTAGACTGGAACAGGGAGAAAAGGAAGCTAGGTCCTGTTTTTGGACTCGTGAGCAAATAAACCTTAGCATAGTCAAGGGGGCTGAGGGCCTGTCTGAAAGCAGAGTCTGCCTCACCCATGCTCTGGGACATGCATTATCTGCTTTTCCCAGAGCCTGGGGGTAAGTGCTACATCTCTGTATGTACCATTCCCAGTGGAAAGATGGTTTTTCTTCATCTTATCCAACTCCCCATCAGTTGCCATCAGCAGTAAGACATTGTCAATTTGGCAAAGTGAATCACCACCCCTATACAACACCTAGGGTGGGCCAACAGGAGCTAGGACAGTCCAGCTGTCTTTCTGTCTCTTTGTGTCTTTCTGTCTCTATTTGTCTTTCTGTCTCTTTTTGTCTTTCTGTCTCTCTTTGCATCCTGTTATTAAGCCCTTGCTCCCAGAGGGTTTGTTGTGTTTATGTGATGGATGTAGGTACACCTAGCAAAGGGAAAGGGGAGGGAGAGGGGCTGGGTAGGAGACAGAGCATTCTCAGCTTGGATTTCAGTGGTACAAAGGTACAGACACGTGTTTATAATCCAGAGGATTTTTTATTTATTTTAAAAGTGCTTGCAAGATTAATCGTACCCTGGAAAAATCAATAGTAACTCATCACAGGCAAAATCTTCTGGAACACAAAATCCCACTGAAGGGGACAAAGCAAAATTATGGCAGTCTGCAGCAGGGCTAATGAGCCTGTGATTAAAACTGAGGACTAACTGTGTCACTCTACACCTCTCCTACAAGCCTCCTGAGAAAAATGGCCCATCAGAGTCCTAGATCCTGAAAATAATTTAGTCACCATTAAAAAAGGAATAATTTACACACCATTAAAAGAAGTAATTAGGCAGCTTAGAGTTCTAAATACGCTTTGAGAACCATGGTCTTTAATCTCTCCCTGCCTCAGTTTTCCTGCTCTAAAACTGAAATTTCCTTTCTCTCCTGTTGAATTTCCTTATTTTCTCAGATTGTAACCCGGTGAAAGGCAGCTTTGGCTGCGTGAACACACAGTGCTTTGCCCAGGAGAACCCCAATCTTGCCAAGCACCTCAAACTGCTGCTCTTAACAGAAACACCTCATGAAGAAGTTTGGGCTGAAACATGCTTGAGAGGCAAAAATAAAGTAAAGCAAGAAACAGATTTCCAGGAGGGAATTTGTCAAATGAGTCCCTTAAATCTCATCAGGAAAAGCACAGTGTGAAGGATAGCCTTGAACTGCTGGGAGATGAAGTCATTTTACAGCATGTTTTGAACAGCAGTCCTTAGGTGTTCAGAGTGCTTGTCAGATGTACGAACTGGTGAGATGATCTCTCTTCCAAGAAGTCAGCTGAAAAGAAATAGCAATTTAGATCCACTGGATACACTCACAATTTCTGTGAATACAAAGCAAAGATGGAAACACGGTTGCAAAGCATTTCTGGCACAATACTTTGGCAAGGTCTTATTTGGAAGGAATGAAACTGCATATGTTGAAAGTTATTCTAATAATATTTATCAGAAAAAAAGGCCTCACAGAGGCAGCTGCCAGGGCTGAATCACAATGTGTCAACATTCCACTGCCTCTGATCCACATCAGATCTAAAAGATTTGGCAAGAAATTTGGATCACAGCAATTACCTCTATGGCTATTTGTTAAGGGCTGTCTCAAGAACAGCACTCAGAGAAATTGAACTGTCAGAAGCTAATACAGGAATAATAAGAAGACATTTCATCTCCATTGGACACTAGAGATGAATAGCATGTAAATCTGAATGGGGAAAAAATAAATTGAATATGTATTTGGCTTTAGTTTTTGTTAAAGGACTATAACATGAATAATGAATATTTTAAGGAGAGAAGACTGGGCCTTCAATTTCTTTCAATAATGTTAGTGTTGTATATACTGGTTTGAATAAAATACATTTCATAAAACACCTACACACAGCTCTGCAATGCATTATGGATGGCTCCTCTTGAGAAATCTTACATTGCTTTCAATTTTGACACAGTGATACAGTAATAATAGAAAATTCAGGCATAATATTCAGACTGCATCTTTTTTCCCTCTCTATTATTTTGTGCCACACTGGCTGAGCACAGATGTGCTTTCCCTGTGCTTCCCTGGGCAGCTCACACGGTGCTGTGGTACTCACAGAAGGGATCTGCAGCACTGGAAGGTTGTGTCCTGTGCTCTGTGGGCTGAGCATGGAAGCTAGAGCAGGGTTTTCCACCCAAAGCATCCCAGAGCAACCGAGTGTCTGCACAGAAGGAGGCTGGAGGAGCTGCCACCAAAACACAGACAGTGCTGTGCTTGATTAGAAGTCAAACCATGCAGCCCACGAGGTGCCCCTTGGCAGTGGTGGAGGAAACCTGAGTGCTTGGGCACGGACTGGAGGAGCTCTCCATGTGTGGGGAAGAGCAGCAGGGAGAAGCAGCACGAAGGCAGCAGGGAGAAAGGCATCAAAGAGCTCAACACAGTGTTTGAAGGAGGTTTCCCATGGTGTTACTGACAGTGCAAGACGGTCTGGAGATAATGCGGGGCAAGAAAACAACTGCCTGTTTTCATGAGTGAGGAAAGGCCAGCATGAAACTTCCTGGTGTCCTTACCCTTGTCTGCCCACTGCTGCCAGCCTCACAGCACCTTTCCCAGACACTCAGATAGCAGGAAGGAGCCTGTTAACTGGTCAGAAACCAGCTACTTGGCAGACACTGGTTTTCTGGCCACATGGGGTGGGTGGTGAGGCTCAGGGTGAGGCTGCTGACAGGTCATCTCTCCCTGTGCCTGCTGCATCCTGCCAAGAGGCTGGGAAGGCAAAATAAAGTCAGGGTGGAAGTGAGGTGTTCACCTTCTTGGCCAAAAGACCCCTCAGACCCTCCCCTTTCCAGGTGACTTTGCCTTGAGCCCTCTCCCTGTGCAGCTTTCTCAAGAATTTTTCTGGATTTTTTTTCCTGTCAGGGCTCTTATCTACTGTAGGGGTGGCCTCTTGTGGGAACAGCAGGGCAGATGCTTTTGGCTTCCTGCTATGCATGTGCAGCCTAATTTCTAGGCAAATTATGAGGGGAATTGTGAAATGCTGTGGTAAACAATCAGACTTTGAACTAAAAAGGGATCTCTTATTGATGAACAAATGGTAAATCAGGCAGTGCTGTCCCCAGCTGGATTCAGACATCAGGAGAGCAGTGAGGAGCACAGAGAAGGTGCTGCAAAGGTGGTAAGGGCAGCACTAAACTCCATTCAGGGTCATGGATCACCACGAGCCACCAGCACATTTTGCTGATTTTCCTGAGGCTGTGATGGCTGCAGATACTGGTGCTGGAAAAGCCCAGGAACAGGTACTCACTCCTCACTCCTGGATTCTGAAATTTCAGAGAGAGAACCTCCAGCTTCTCCCACAAAATTTTAGACATTATTTTTCAGTCTTTTCCAAGTCTTAAGTGGCACACAGTCTCCAAGCATACAGTGGATCATAATTACTCCAAAATAAAAAGGCCATATAGGCTGTCTGGCAGATAAAACCAGCAAAAATAATCAAAAAATCCAACTCTGCTTTGGAAATGCTGTTCAGGGAGTGAACCTCCCCCATGACCATGGACATTATGAGCCACACCACAGAAATCAGGAACAAAATGTAGCCACAGACACACTTCCAAAGGTAAAGCACAACATCCCCCAGAACAATTAGCAATCACAACATTGTGTTCCTTCCAATTACTGTCAGCCATGCCTGAGCCTCCCAGCAGGTAAAATGATAGGGTTGAGCTCCAAAGTGTATAACACTGATTAGCTGAGAGCTCCCCAGGAGCTGTGCTGCACAGCGGGACGGGCACGGAGCGGAGAGCACGGCACCCTCCGGGTCACACCTGCACACACACACAGAGCATGAAAAACACAACTCAGGGCAAGGAATTAGGCAGGAACCCACCCTGCTGAGGACGGTGGGGGAATGAGCAGTTAAGATGAGGGAATGAGCAGTAAAGATGGGAAAATGAAGCTGCTTTGAAATGCTTAAATAAAAGGAGCCTGGGAACGGGTGGGGCCTCTGGTTTACTTGTGCCATGTGCAGAACACCAGATTGTAAAGCTTGAGGGGCTTGTTTGGGACCTACAGGTGTCTGCAGGGGACTCAGCTCCTCTTTGAATTTTGCAGAATCTTAGAATTATGGAGTGGTTGGGGTTGGAAAGGACTTCAGAATCACCTCGTTCCTGTCCCTGCCATGGGGCTCACCCTGGAAGGGCCCCTCACCATTCTGCTGTCATCTGCAACATGTAAAAGACCCTCAGAAGTGCTGGATAATGTTAAAGCACAGCAACACTCATCCTATCAGGAACAGGAAGGTGATGTGGGAGCTTGTGCTGGTGGCTTTGTTCAGCCTGTCACCTCTGGTGCCCCTGCTCCAAGCCCCCTGACCCCTAACCCAGCCAAGTGAGGAGCAGAAAGCATACTCAGGGTAGGGCAAACAGAATCAGTGCTCTAGGGCAGAACAGTTTAATAAAATTAAATAGAGCTCCTTTAAATCTTCCCCATATGTAGGACAGAATAAGTTTTTCCAAGGAAATGGAACAGTTCAGTATTATTTGTGACAAATTATCTGTGGGGAAAAAATATAATTTCCCAGTCAGCTTTCTTGCTGAATGCCTCTGCCTGGTAGCCAGCTGTCTGCCAGCTTTTGCTAACATCACCAGATCTAAAATTATAGTTGTGGGGTAGTTTTTGCTGCCTGACTGCAGTTCTTAGGACTTGTCCAATTAGATTTGTACAGTGGCTTATCCTTCTAAAGTCCTGTCTCGATGGTCACCAAAGCAAAGTGCTTTGGAGAGCTGGCTCTGACTCTATTTCCTTATTTCTTTCTAGCCAGTTCTTCCTCCCTTTTCTCTCCCATGCCTTCCATTGTCTTACATATCTCTCATTTGCCATCTTCTTTTTTATTCTGTCATCTCAACATCCACTGCTAAATAATTCTGTCTCTTCCATCTCACAGTCCCCAATATCAATAACCATTTCTGCACTGATGCTAGGGGATGATCTGTAGGATTCAAGAGGGAAACAGAGCCCCTTTTCCAATCTCCTCATGTAGGATGAGTCTCTGGTAACAGAAACAGAAACAGGCAGGGACCAATTGAAAATGGGGAATGAGTTTCATTTCAGGTCTGCACAAGGACATTTAGAGCCAGTGCTGCTTGGCATAATTGGTTGAGGTCCCTGCAGAAAAAGCCCAGGGGCTGAGCGGGCCAGGGAGGTTTTCAGAGCACTGTGGCTCATTACAATGATAGATGCCTTGGTTGCAGTGTAACAAATGTAATCCTTGAGATATCTTAGGTCTAACTTTCTCCAAGGCAATAACAGACCTGTGGCTGCAAGCAGTTTACTTTGTATATTTTTAAAGAACAGAGACTAAATACACAGAGAGACTTTCAATTTGTTGTTTTCCAGATACTACTGAAGTCTAATGAATAAATAAGCACAAAATTAAAGGCTCATTACCCTCCCCAAAAAGTCCCTGCCATTTGTTAAACCTTTTAGAGGAAGTCAGGAATATGGAGAAGTGCCCATTAGGAGGATAAACATATCACAGATCTGAATGTCAAATCAAATTGAGCAAAAATTAATTAACTTGCTGAGCATTAGAAGGGAGAGTCTGGTGTCTGCAGACACTGTTTACCTGTCTGTACTTTCTGAGCTAGCTCAGGAGACACTGGGGGCTGTGCAGGAATTGATGTGTGCCAGGTGCAAACCTCACAGCTCACTTCCATGGAAGAAACCTGTTCCTCATTTCAGAAATCACTTTTCTTCCATCTTGGAAGAAATTGTCTGTAAATGGGCTTCTCCCTGGTGCCAGATGCTCTGAGATCTGAGACTTCTCTCAAGCTGGGGACTTATTAACCCAAAGGTGTCTCTGAAATTGCTGTCCAAATCGTTTGAGAGAGTTTTGGACCAGGCCCCCAGTGCCAGCTGGTGTGTGGCTACAGCTCAGCTTACAAATGATGCCCTGAAACGGAACTATCTGTAGCTGAGAGTTAATCCCCTCAAAATCAATAATTCCTGGTCCCTGAAGCTGTTGTTTTGGTGATGGACGGCTGGCAAGTGAGACCCAACTTTTTGAAATCATCCCTTTTTCTCCCCTCTCTGAAACAAGATTTTTCTATTATTATACCAGCTGATAAAACAACTGTAATCAACCCTTTTCTGCTCCATAAAATAGTTACTGCTAATTGCTAATTATTGGGAATCAGCTTCCTAGCATATCTGGAAGCATTATAGTGCCTGGGAGTTAACAATAATCACTGCTTTCAGAAGAGCCACTATTCACTTGCAGGGGTTACAAATGGCCCAGCCAAGAGTTTTTAACTGACATGAGCCAAAAAAACTGTTAGAGAGGAGTTTGGTGATTGGTCAGATATTAATACACAAGCACATTTTTACTTGTGTTTGCATATGCAGCTTTTCATTGCAAATTAAAATTCAAGCCACTGCTCCCAGCCGATGCTTACTGGCCATTTGCATACAAAGCCACTTGATTCGTGCAAACAATCACAGTAATTGCATGGGCAAAGAGTTGCTGCCTTGTGCTTGCCTCATGCAAAAGTAGTTTCTGGGCATTAGCAAGTGCTAGCAAGTGGAATAAATAAAAACTCGCTGGAAAGTTATGTCTGTGAGAAGCTTTCTTTGATAGGATGTCACTGTTTCTGGGGAGAGGAATTAATAAGGATCAAACAAAAGTGACCCAACTGCAGAACAATATAATTTTTCTTACTAGGAAAACTCACTCTAGAATCTTTGCATAAAAACTACTGTGAGCTGCAGAGGGGAAAATCAGCCAAATGGACAGTGACATATCAGAAAGTCCTGGTAATGCAGTGAAGAGTGTGTTTTATAGTATAATAGAATAGCTTGGGTCAGAAGGGACCTTTAAAGGCCATCTAGGTCCAAGCTCCCTGCAATGAGGTGGGACATCTTCAGCTGGTTCAGGTTGCTCAGAGCACCAGTCCCATGGTGTGAGTGCAGCACAAGCTCCTCTCACCTGGGTGTGCAGGTAACAGCAGCAGCAGGGGCACACAGCAGCTGTTTGTAGGTCCCCAAGCACACTGATCCCACCCTTTCCATCCCAGGCTGTCCCAGGGAATAGTGGAAACTGGAAAAGCTTGGGTGAGAACTGACCAGAATATTGACCCAAATTAATTGGACAGAGAGAAACTTCACTGGGAGCTGAAACAAGGACTTTTTTTTGTTCTCCTTCACTTTCCTTTCATTGGTATTTCCTAAGGTAGCCAAATATCTGCAAGTCCTAGAAGTCATTTGGAGTATCAAGCCTACTCCTGCACTCCCCAGAAGGACATCTTCAGCTGGAATTATCAAATGCTTATTCAGGCCTAGAGAAAGCCATGTGTAAAGATTTGTTTCTATGAGCAGGAGATGCAGACAGAGCCTACTTTGCCCATATCTGAATCATGACATGGGTTTATGGGGTGTTAGAGAGGCTGGATGCCTTTCCAAATTTCATTTAGTGGTGATACCTTTGTTTCTTATCCAGAATAGATTGTTGACAAATAGTTTGCTCCACTTCACTGCTATACATAATGTTTAGGGGGTTTTTCAGTTTATTTCCCTCTTAGCCACTCCTACCTCCACACTCAGGTATTCAACCTTCCCTTCTCTGGTCAAACTTTCCTTCCACTCTTCATATAAACCCCACTAAAAGCAATCCCTTTCCTTTCCATACCTGTACTAAGTAGTATATAATGCTGTTTCTTTTTACTTTTCATTATTTTGCAAATACCTTAAATAAAACAGCTCCTTAAAGAAGCCTCAACGATAGCCTGAAGGTTCTCTGAGCTTTGGCTTGGAGTTTTTTCTCCCTTTATTGCACTTATAAAATAATATGTGATACTAACCAAGGTGCAAGTTACCCACTTCCAAAATGTACTCTGCTTTATGGACTAAAAGCCCCATTAATTCTGCTCCATAATTCCCCCAAAGGAGAAACAGAAAATGTTCATTAGAAGGAGAACAAAGGAAAATCCATCCCTTTTCATTTGAGGGAATTAATACAAACTATAGATGTCTTAACAAGGGGAAGTGAGATGTGAAGATCTCTTCATCAGTGGGGAAGGGAATTTAATCCCCCTGAATCATGAATTACGTGGAAAAATAAACTTGTAGTACTTTTGTTCTGCCTTGCCATGAACAGCAATGGGTGCAAAGAAGCAACAGCACAAAGTTAAGTTGGACTGAAACTCCCTTTTTATGGAAAGGCTTTTTGCAATAATTGGGTTAATTTACACAAAATAGAAATTCTGTAGAAATTGGAGCTCTGGGAGGAAGTTATTCATGTGTTGCTTTTTGCTTCTTTTTAGTTTGGCAAACATTTTTGACGTAGAAATAGAAATATATAAAAAATGTTTTCTTTCTTCAAAAATGCTCGTTATTTTCTTGGACTCTTAAAAATAAACCTGGCACAGATTTTTCAAAGTTAAAAAAAGGCTTAAATAATGGAGAAAAGAAAAACACACCACAATTTTTAACTCTGATGAAGGGCTCTCAGCTGAAACATTTGCAATTCTGGGTTTATTTTCTGGTTTTTCACAAAAAAAAGAGAGGTTATTTCATTAACCCTTTCTCTCACCATCCCTGCCAAAAAAAATTACCTAGAATTTCAAACTGTATTCTACTTCAGTTTGGCTTAAATTTTATTTCTTTTATTTTGTTTTGTTTTGTTTTTGCTATGGACACTCTCTTATCCTGTCTTTTAGAGATATGAATTCCACCTCCCTTGAAGAATGAGCCCAGGATCACTGGGGGCTGGGGTCCAATTTCCAGAGACCAATTTTCATCCAGAGATGAAATCCTGTTGTGAATCACCCACATCTCAAATTTGACTGAGCCCAAACTTCAGCTGGAAATTTAATGAAATCCGAAAACTCCCTACAGCTGCAAACACAAGTCAGCCATCGATCTGTGCTGTCTTCTTTATTTTCTATTTGTTCTGGCCTGAGAGAGCCTGTGTAGCTCGTGGATTTGAGTCCAATAAGCAGAGATACTCCCTGAATCTGTTCCTGTGGGCTCTACAACCTCAGGCAGTGTTTAATTTCCTTGTGACTGACAACTGAGAGAGGTGTCAGCAGACAAAAGCCCCCCTTGGCATGGGATGGCTAAAAGATTTCTGTGGTGTGTGAAAACACCTCAGATAAGGGATGAAATATGCCCCAAGCTGGCTGCTCTTCCCAGGTGCTCCAGGTGATGGCTCAGGAGACCTCAGCTGGCAAATCCAATCTGCCCAGTGATCTCTTTGCACTGCCCTTCATGCCAGCTGTCTCAAGTAACTTCAAATGATGAGATAGAGCCCAAATAAAATAATAAAAAAAGTCTCTGAAATCCTTTTCTTTAAAACTTTTAACAAGTTCAGCCTCACAAACTGCCGAAGGGTGATTAATCAAACTCTCGGTAGTGCTACATCTGAGCTCCTGAGTGTTGTACAGATGTACAGGAATCACTGGCTAGACAGTATTTATAACTGATCCTGAGGCTCATAAGTCACCACACAATAAATCCTGAATTAAGAGGACTGCAAAAATGTCCAGGAGCTAAGCAACTAAATAATCATTATAATAATTAATACTGATCTCGTATAAAATGCTCTTTTTCACTAATAGATTTCAAAGTGTATGACAAAATATGTGATTACAGACCTGGTCAGCATAATTGCATCTAAACTGTGTTCCACTGGGAAATGATGTCTCAATAAACCTGAGTTGTCTCATTATGTGCTGCCCCTTCTTTCAGTATGTGAAATGCCTTACAAATTTAGAATGATTTAAAAACATCTTTGTTTTTCATCTGAGCCATAAACTGTGCTTGAAATGAAATTTCCAGACGTAGTGAGGGGGAGGGGAGAGTGGGCAAGAAGAAATTTATAGTTTACAATAGATCTTGCAAATAGCTGAGTGCCATTCCAAACCAAAACAGTTCTGAACATTTACCACAGAATGATCAGCCAACCATTTCAGCATCTCTCAGTGAAATAGGGACAGATCAGGAGCAAAGTCAATGCCTTGCCTGTCCTTGACCACCAGGGCACCTTGAGACACCCGAGTTCACTCTTCCCTCACGCTGATGCCCTCACTGCACATTGGCCTCTGAAGGTGCCTGGTGCAGGGGGTCTCCTTTGTCAAATTTCTCCCAATTATATTGTGTGAGAGCTTAAGAGATATTGGTGCCTGTTAATGAAATCAAAGACTCCTAAAAGCCCTTTGTGCCCTGGGCTTGTACATTTATAAATCACAGAGGTGTTGCTGCAGGAAGCAGCCCTTTGCCCAGCGCTGCTGTGCAGGGCACAGGTGGCTGTTCTTTATTGCCTAAAAGGCAGTTGTTAGTTAGAGAAACCAATTGCAAAATACTTTGAGCTAACTGGATTAAAGTGATTATGGGATTATTAAATGGATTAAGTTCTATTGATAACTGGTTGTCAGCCAGGAGAGTTAAAGTCCTAATCAGTTAGAGAAAAAAACCATGCCAGCCACTTATATTTGCGGTTCACCTTGAACTTATCTGTGAGTTCTGCTTGTTTCAGTCACGTTTCTATAGCAACCAGGGTAATTGACATTAATTACCATATTTTGTCTGTGGGTATTTTGTGCTAATTTAATATTTTAATTGCTCAAATTATAATGTGAGACCAGAGCAACTGTTTTTCTCTCTGTTTCTGGTAGGGTTTTGAGGACATCAGGATGCACTGTCCTTCTCCCCAACATACACTTGTGGGGTCCAAGTGTATACAAAGGTGTCCCAGTGCCCAGGACTGGTTTAACTGGGAGAGGATAAGGTTTCAGGGGGTCTAGGTCACACTCTTCACAGCAGCAAATGGGGGGAGGCCTGGAGACACAAAAGGTGTATATTCAAACAATAGCTCACACTGGATATAAGGAAAAAAATCACCTCCATGAGAGCAGTCAAACATTGGAGCAAGAGAGGTTGAGCTGTCTCAGTCCTTGGGAATTTTCAAGACTATACAGGTTAAGTCCTGGACTACCTGCCCTGGCCTCAGAGTTGACCTTGCTTTGGGTAGGAGGTTGAACTGGACAACTCCCGTATTTTTTTCCCGTCTTAACTATTCTATGACCTCATGTTCCTGTGATGCTGCCATTATTTATTTCTTTCTTTTTTTTTTGTATAATCATAAAAATGATGAATACACAGCATCTCGTAGGGTGTAGCAAGATTTATACTCTGCCTGAGGAATTTCTGTTCAGTTTTCACTTACTCACTACAAGCATTTCAGTGCTATCCCCATCAAAATTCATGGCTCCATGGTATATGTCCTCACATCCGAGACTTTGACTCCAAATCCCTAAAGGTGTTTAACACACTAACCCCCACTGAAAACAGTGCTTAGCCACATTAGGAAATGTTACCCTAGAGGGAGCCCACAAATGTAAAGTATAATTCCTTTTTTTTCTGAAATAGTTAACATAGGCTGTAAAACAAGGTTACTGTATGACATAGCTGCTGTCAAGCTGGGGAAAAAAGTAATGAATTTGCTCTCACCTCAAACACTGGATTTCTGCATAAGCATGAAAACTTCAGAGCTCCTCTAACAATGAATGGGGCTGTGTTAAACTCATTGGGGGGAAAAAAAAGACACTGAAAATCTTGCCAGGGCGTTACAATCATGCAAGGTGCAGGTTCAAAATGTAGTTAAAAGTCCTTGTTCTGAAGCATCAAATAATACAGAATTATTCTAAGGTTGGAAAGAGACTTTCTATGTGTGTATGAGTGCATCAGGCAAAAGACTGGAGTCCTGGCTAGGAATAGAATGTGACAGAAATATGTAAAGAAATATAACAGTTCACCAAAAGCATTGAAAGGCCATAATATTTGCTGCTACTTTCAAATATTTTCAAGAAGCAACAATTTTCCGTGGGTGAGTTTGTGCAGCCATTCACAAGAGAGCTGCAATGCCAGGAGGAGAGATACTGAAAGATGGGGTGTTTTTGGAGCTCAGCCCTTCCTTGCTATAGTTTCAGAGCCAGTATTAGATTGGTTTGTCAGTCTTCACTAGTATTTTCAGAGACTGAGTGATGTGGTTCCCTGGATAATTATAGGGATCTGTGGGTCTTGAAATGGTGCCCCTGAATCACAAAAAACACAGAGGAAGAGGGAGAGGAAGGCAGACGAAACAAGGGGTTTAACTGAGCCTGTTTTCAAACAGCGGCCTGGAGTTGTTTCCATACCTCCAGCTTTGCTCTTCTTTGCTATTTTGTTCTCCTGCTTGGAATTGGCCTTTCTGATCCTCTTTGGGGAGGAGGCAGCAAACCCTTAAACTGCCCCCCAGCATGGGCTGTTCAAAGGATTCCATCCCTGGATGTAAAACCAGACAGAGATGAGGGGAGCAGAGCTGGCTGATGGGTACCAGGAGAGATGAATGTGACACAGGGTAATGTACTGCACAGAACCTCTGAACATCTTCCCTTAACGAACAAATATGACTATTAAAAAAATACATTTCATAATAACAATTCAGCTCTGCAGTCAGGTTCTGCAGCGGCTGAGTGATGCTTTATTAGCTCAGACATTGCTGCGTAGAGAGCACTTGCAGTCTTTGGCCTTACACTTAATAACTCACTAAGCATGAATGGGTTCAGTAATTCATTCCTTGTCTTGTGTGACTGCTCAGAAACCTCATTGGGTTGGAATTTATGGTTTGCTCTGGCAAGACTGCGAGCACCTCCTGCAGGTCTGTGACAGCCCCCTGCTCCTGCCCGAGCCCAGAGCTGTGGGGGGCTGAGCTGCACCAGGACCAGCACCTCCTCCTCAGCTGTGTTGGGACAGGATGAGGCACATTTGTGTCAGGCTTTTGTAAGAATTTGGGTTTGGCTTCTCCCTGAACTTCCACTTTGGCCCTCTGTGCTTTCAGGCTCTCATTTTTGGTGTCTCATATCACAAAATTAACTGTTTCAGGAGGCTGGAGAACAAGCACATGATGATGTTACAAAGACAAGGAAGCCAAACTTAGCCAGCTAAAGGAAATAGAGGATGCACGTGAGAGGTAATTATTAGAAATTTGCTTCCAGAAGAATTTTTTGATGGACTCTTGGACTCAGGGAGAGTAGAACTCCCTGAGCTGGGGGTTAGCAGTGCTTCCTCTCTATTTTGAAGCCCTGTTGTCCAGCAAAATGGGGCCAGATTCAGCATTTATAATGGCTGCAAGGCAAACTCATGAAGGGAGTGAAACAAAAACTATAAAATCCCTCTATGAGTTAATAAATGTGTGGTGTAATACAACCTAACAGCACAATTGAGGGCATGACAGGAACAATAAACAGGTCCATAAACCAGAGTGTACCTGAAGTCCTCCCCTCAGTGGTGGGACAGCAGTGACATACAGAGGAGGATCAGCTCCTCAGCACCTTCAGCTAAAGCACAGCCTTTTACTGGCAAATCCTTCGATTTCTGGCAAATAATGTCCTTGAAAAGCTGCCTGAGACAAACAAGACACACAAGCAGTAAGCAGCCAACAGGTTCTGCCCACAGATGCTGATGCATCCCATGCTCAGAGTTGTCACTCAGTGCTGGGACACCCCAGTCCTGGCTATGAACAGATGTGGGCAGACAGGAGCCTTGAGGGGAAACTTCAGATCCTACAGTATAAACATAAGGCAATTAACATTTCCTGTGGGGTTTTTGTGCTGTCCTTTTTACTCTTTTTAAAGATGGGAACACCAAGTTGAGTGACAGATTCTTCCTTCGTTCTCCGGATCCGATTGCTGTTTCCCTGCAGTAATCTCCAATATTGTCATTTTCAAAGAGACTGAGGAAGTGAGAGTCCCAAAAAGGACATAAGCATCCAGTCCCCTTGGGAAAGCCCAGACTAGACTATCTGTGAAAGATAGAGCCTCCCAAACCTGTGAGGCAGAGACAGGCTGGGTGGAAACAGAGATGGAGGGATGTGATTTATTCAAGGTCATTCACAATGTCAGATGCACAGCTGGGAAATAGCACTTGTATCACCAATGTGCCTGTTAGGATTTCAAACACTGAATGATCCTTCCTCTTCCTGAAAACACAGAGACTCTTCTTCTTCACTCACCAAAGCTCAGTGTAAATCAGGAGCAAACACCTCACAAGTCCCCAGTTTTATTTCATGAGCGAGAGGGGAGTTGGGCTGTGCCTAATGCTCAGATACTCCGGGGATTTCAGCAGGAGTGAATGCCTGAATACCTTTGTGAATTAAGTCTTGAGTGTCTTCATTCATTAATGAAGAAAAAGTGGGGGAAAGCACAGCTGTAATTAGAGCAAAAGGAATTCCAGGGAGTAGCTGCATGAATAGTCCCTGATATTAAAAAAGATTGGCTTCAAGCTCACTGGTGCTCATTGGCATGAAAGAGAGTTGGGTGCATTGGAGCATGCAGCAGCGCTCTGTAAATATGAGAACCAACACACTCAGTCCCACAGCCATTTGGAGGGTGAACATTTCAAACTGGAAAGTGTGAATGGAAAGCCAAGTGTCCCTCCCCATGGGAGAGCACGTGCGTTGGCAGTGTCCACTTCAAGGGTCACCCTTCCATGGCAGGGAACAGGGAACTCTGTCCACCATGTGTGACCGAGTCCAGATTTTTTAAGTCTACTTGTTTAGGACTCACATGTGATGTTTAGGACTCACATTCTGCCCATGTGCAAGAGAAGAGTCTGCATAAAATGAGCAGCCAGGAAAAAGGTGGCACCTTGTGAACAGTTTATGGGTGGGAGGAAAGGATAGGTGTTGGAAATTGCTCATGATGAGAGTGAAAAGCAGTACCTGCAGGTCCCCACATCCCTAGCTGGAGCCTGACTTGCCTTCAAGCCAAAAAACTCCAAGAGACCATACCTTGCCCAAAAGATTTTTGCATACACACTTCCTTGGCCATGATTCTCGTAATAGGCAACTCTTGGACTCCCTTGGAAATTATCTCCAGCATGAGGATTGTGTGCAGCAGGCCCCCTCACCACCTGTAAGGTGTTGGTGAATCACATCCTACCAGGTCCCATCTAACCAGTTTTGCCTGTTTGGAAAACCAAAATGAAACACAGTGTGGGCCAAAGCACCTCTGTGACTGCGGCCACAGTGCTGGTCGGTGCCTTCTGTTGGCTTTCAGAGGCAGCTTTGTGCACACAGCAGTATTGATAAGCTGAAGTGCTCTGGCAATTATGGGGAGATGAGGAGAAAGAAATTAGGCACCCAAGGGGCCTCATCAGGCAAGAGCTTTGCTAAGTGTAAAGGATGTGGGAACAGGATGGTTTGCCTGGACGCAGAAGCCACCAGTTTATTGTTATTTGGGTATAAGGCAGCAAAACTGTAATGGGCTGAGAATGAATGTTAAGATTATTTTGAGTGATGTCTCCAATGCTTTGACACTGACAATTGCAATAAATTATTTGTAAAGTTACTGTGATCTTACTGTAATAATCTGATTGTCATTTAACCAATACAACAAACACATGGCACAGCTTTACATATAAATCAGATGGTTTCAGTCCAGATTTGTGCAGGAAGATTTTTTGAGCTCTCCCAGGAGCGGGTGTGGATGCAAAAGGGCCACCCCTGCCAGCAGGACCATGCCTTTGGTGCTCGTTGGGCAGAGCTGGGATGAGGAGCAGCTTTCCTTTGAACCTCTGGTGCAGTGGAGTGGCCAACTGAACCTTTAGAATCCCAGTCCTTGTTTGCGTGTGAAACAGGAATAGCACTATGCAAAGGTAAAAGATGTATAAGAGCAAATTCCCTAAATTTAGTGTAATTACTTAATTTGATCTTTGAAACTAATAGCAACCGAGGCTAATTTTGCTTCCTGTTACCTTCTGAATAGAAACTGTGAATTTCTGAGGGAATTGGAGCCTGTCTGGTGAGATCTAAATTTAGCTCAAGTAACAAGAGTCAGCCCCTATCTAATCCCACTTTAATCTGACACCTAATCCTTGCATTTGTGCAAAAATTAGCACCTTCTGCTGAATTCCCTTCTGCCAATGTATGTGGGATTGTTTGGGCACTCCAGGCTCTCAGGTGCAAGCATAATTTGTGGATGAAATAGATCATTTTATAAATACTCTGGAGGAGAGCATCTGTTTTATAAACTTGTCACCAGGAAAACTTTCACCATTTTTTAACCCATAGTTTGAGAAATCCAAGCAGTGCCTCTACAAACCTCATTTTATTAACTGGAAATTGAGTTCATTTTTGCCATGGTAGACAAGGACAAATGACCTCATGGACACAGAAGACATCCTAGGCAGGGCACACACCGCAAAGCAGCTGGGCACTGTAGCTGCCTTCTGGATGCACAGAGGGATGAAAGCCAGTTCTGCTGCCTCCCTCTGAGCCTGTGTCCCTTTGGAGGAAGCATCAGCAGTTTGTTCCACTGAGATGGCCCCTGGCCAGTGTTTGGGGCTCAGCAGGGGCTGTGCCTGCCCTGCCATTCCCGTCTGGAATGCAGGGTGAGCTGGCACAGGCTGAGGCTGCACTCAGCAAAGGCTCCGCTTTGTCTTTTAGATTTAAGTCCTGTCCACTGCAGAGTAAGAGGCTGATGAGGGTGACTAAGAGGGTGACAGACGAGCATGGATGCCTTAGACTTCCCCAAGCATTTCCACAGAAACATAAGGCAATCAGCCTTGCTTACAGAGAAAAAGGTTAACTCTCCCCACCCTCCAAAAAGTTAAAAAATATAATAGAGTATAAATACATACCTTCAAGTAGAGTGAGTTTTTCCCCCTCTTGCCTACGCAGTAGATTATAGTTAATTAAACCTCTGCTCACATAAACAGAACAAGAAAGGATGTAAAAGTAATGAGCTGACAACACGGTCTGTATAATGTTGGGCTTCTAAGAGAATTTAATTTGGAGAAGAATTATGCACAGGCTGAAAGACAGTCCATTAAACTGAGCCAACTGTCTGGAAAGAGATAAAACAAAAAATAGAAGTGTTCTGCCTCTTGTGAAACAAATATCAGGCTGCACCTTCCTCTTGCTTTGAGGTGGCGGGGGCAAGGTAGCCAGGTGGCCATGAGCCCCCAGCACAAGGACACAGACACCTGGCACCTTCCTCCCAGAGACAGTGATGGGCAGGGAGCGTGCAGATGTGACAGGGTGACAAATGCCCACGTCCAGACAAACCTTGGTAATACTGACTCTGGGAAAACCCTGCACAGGTATTAGATCTCATGAACACCTTCCTGTGCACAGCACCAGGGGTCTGTGCTGAACAGCTTGTGGTCCAAACCCACGTGTGGTCTGCAAAGGACACAGAAGGTACTGTCTGTTCTGAACCTTCTATTATTGTTTTTTTTAGTCATAAAGATAGATAGTCAACAAATCAGCACTGTACACGGGAGGTGAACTGAGGCAGTCCCTCTTGCAGTGACAAGCTAATGCAGGAGCACCCAAATCCAGGTCTCAGCCATTTTTTTTTGTTTGTTTTTGGTTTTGTTTTGGTTTTGTTTTTGTTTTGGGGTTGAGTTTTTCTGTTGTTGATGTTGTTGGTTTTTTGTTTGTTTTGTTTTGTTTTTGTTTTATTAAAAAAGACTCTGGAGTTAATGTGATTTGCACCACCTATGGATTTCCCCCAGATTATTTAACTTTATTTGGTGAAAGGTTGTCCTTCCCAGCACCTAAAGAAATAATCCCTTCAAATGTTTCCTTTGAAACATTCTACTTAAGCCTCGGGGGGATGATGTTGATGAGAGCTGAGAAATTAAAGGATTTCAATTTTGACAACAATAATTTTAAGTAGAATTAAATTTTTTAAAAACTTTTTTTAATTGCCTAAGCAATTAAAAAAATTTACAACTACTCTTCACTTCAGATTTGATGAAGTATTACGTACTACAGCTTATCCAGCCACTCTTAAGAGATAGCATTATATTCTTTATAAATGAAAATATTTATAAGAGGGAAGGCCTCAGTTTACCTCCTATGCACTATGCTGACTTGTTGACTGTTTATCTTTGTGGCTAAAACAAACATTAATTATTATAAGAAGTAAAAATAAAATCACAATGCAATCAGGGTTATTTTCACTTCAGTAGCCTTGAAGACATTCACCTTAAAAAGCTTTTTATTGTCCATTCCAGTATTGGCTCTGAAGAGGTTCATTGATTTCAGGGCAGGTACTTTAGGTGCACTGAAGTAAGCAAAAAAATTGTTTCCCATTGTCTCTACTGCTTTATTCAGCACTTTTTCCTTTCCTGTGTTTGTGGAAAACTTCAGGATGTGCAGGCTGAAGCTTTGTATAGGCCCTTAAAAAGGAAGGAACAATCTGAAAAGAAAATGTGAGGGAACATTTCAATTTGCCTTGTTTCTGCCAGCTGGCCAGGTGCCGAAGGAAAGGATCAAGGGAGAGCCCAGCACTGGGCTGGTGAATGGAGAAGTTCTATCTGCTCCCCTGCACATCCCTCAGCCCTGGTTTGCTGCCCGTTTGGGTGGGCAGCAGTCATTGCTGCTGCAGGAGCATTATCTCCCTGCTTCCAAAGGGATGAATCTGGCAGAGTCCATTTGTTTTGTGTATTGACAATAATCCTTTCCTTTGCGAGAACCACAAAGGCCCTTAAAATAAATACCAAAGCTGAGCAAAATAAAACTGTCCACATTTAGGCTGAGATTCTCAGAGAAGCTGGGCCCTCATTCAGCAAAATATTTCTAATACAAGCAGAAAAGGCTGCTGGGTGTTCTGCCCCAGCAGCTCCCAGTGGCTGCTTGCTCCCACAGCTGCACGGGGGAGGTCTGGGGACATGACCGTCACTACACCCAAGGCTGTCACTGCACCCAGGGCTGTCACTGCACCCAGTGCTGTCACTGTACCCAGCACTATCACTGCTCCCAGGGCTGTCACTGTACCCAGCACTGTCACTGTACCCAGGACTGTCACTGCTCCCAGGGCTGTCACTGCACCCAGTGCTGTCACTGCACCCAGGGCTGTCACTGCACCCAGGGCTGTCACTGCACCCAGCACTGTCACTGTACCCAGGGCTGTCACTGCTCCCAGGGCTGTCACTGCACCCAGGGCTGTCACTACACCCAAGGCTGTCCCTGCACCCAGGGCTGTCACTGTACCCAGTGCTGTCACTGCACCCAGTGCTGTCCAGAACTGTCACTGCACCCAAGGCTGTCACTGCTCCCAGGGCTGTCACTGCTCCCAGGGCTGTCACTGCACCCAGGGCTGTCACTACACCCAAGGCTGTCCCTGCACCCAGGGCTGTCACTGTACCCAGTGCTGTCACTGCTCCCAGTGCTGTCACTGCATCCAGGGCTGTCACTGCACCCAGGCTCTGCCAGCAACACCTCCAGAACTCCCAGCTTCTCGGATAAGCAAACCTGAGCAGTGTCTGGGCATTTGGGACTGTGCCTTGTAGGACAGGAGGTGTCTGGTCGTTGGGGGGTTGTGCTCTCCACCACATGGGCTCTGAGGAAGGATGTGGTGGCTGCAGCAAAGGGGGTGATGTGACTGAGCGTGGATGTGTGAAGCACCAAGAGCACTAGTTAAGGAACACATGGCATGTCTCCAAGGGGTTTTCTCTTCTTCTGGGCCTACTCTGGCACTCAGCCACAGTTGCACTGAGTCCCAGCAGCCCTGGAGAGGGAGAGAAGCTGGAGCAGTGGGTGGCAGAAGGGGCTGGGTGCTCCCCCAGTGAGCTGAACTCATCTGCTTCCCACCTCCAGAGCCAAGGGAGCAAAGCTGAGAGATGTAGATGACTTTCCTTGTGGGATTCAACACTGGGACACTCTTTTTAATGCTCCAGAGTTTGTAAATAAGCTATTTCCAGTGAGATGTAGAGTGGCTGTATGAAAGGAGTTTGTTAAGCCACATCCATGAGGATGTTCACACAAGAGCTGGCACTTGCAGGCTTCCTGGAAATTGAGCTGGGATTGATCAGATCTTTGATGTGACCTGGAAAATTTACTCTACTTTATATTAAAGGTGGTATAGGAAGAAGCTGATTTAACTCCCCAGCCCTGGAAGCACTCCCTCAAAGCCAGATGTGTTCTACCCATTTCTTTAGCCACTCCTCAACCACCTTCCCATCCATCTAAGAGCCTTACCATTAATCCTTTCCTGTGTTTTGTCTCCATTCAGGATGTATGGCCAGGACTTGACTCCTTCCAACATCCCTCTTTTACAGTCCTACCTTAAAACAAGCTCAGGGTTTCTTTACAGCTGGGTGTGCTGGACAAAAAAGTTAAGGTGCTTGAATGCACCTGCAGCCCTTGAGCTGCTGGAAACGGGCCCACACTGTTGCACATCTCTGCCTAAATGCTACTGAAAACAAACAAAATTCTTTTCTGGGATTATTTTAACAAAATCAATGCTCAGGGAGATCCTGCAAAAATGACGTGTCCCACGCTGCTGGTGCTAGCTGGAAACCAGCTGGAAATTCTCTCCAATAAGCACTGGTTTGCAGTTGACCTCTGAGAGTGATCTGAATCCTTCTGGGCACTTTGTTCCCACTCTGTCTCCAGCTCCCACGGTTGCCCCCCAGGCACTGGGACCCTCTCCAGAGCTGGAGCTGTTGGACATCCTGTTAGATCCTGAGCTTGCCTGGCATTGTCTTGTTGTTATTAGTGGGGGATTAGAGGTTTAAGGCCTCGGAGCTTAATGGCCTCAACGGGTGGAGAGCGTGGCACTGGCTGTGAAAATGACAAAAATCAATAGCTAATCCAGTGCAGTCAGTCAACCTTTTCAAAGCCTCATCTCTATTGATTTCCAGGAGCTGCTCTTCCTGTCCCTTGACGTAACCAGTCTGTTTGCTCAACAGACAGACTCGCTCTCTTCAACTCTCCCCCTCACTTTTTTAGGCTTTTTACACTTAGAAATGGCTTACTTAGATCCCCCCATCTTTTCATCTCTGTAGCTGTTGTCAGAAGAATGATTAAAAGGGAGGCAGACTGAGCAACCATCTCCTACAAATCAAGGGAGAGTTGACCCACGGTGTGATGAATGTTTCAGGGAAGGAGCAGGCAGGCTTTGACATGGCAGAAATGGAGAACATCTGGTCAGGTTAGATAGTTAAAATTCAGGTGGTGAACACAGAAGAAAAAAAATTACTTCCATCTCTTTTCCCCATTGCTTTGAAGATGCCTCAGAGTCACCACACAGATAGAAAAGTCCCATGGCACTGTGTGAATTTAGGGATTGAGATGCAATACCTTGGAGCAACATTTCCTCTTCCAGAGAGGATAACAGGGTTTCTCCTTCACCCACCCTGCTCTGGCTATTTGAAAGACAAATTTTAGGGACATTTAGACACCTTTTAATAAAACCACCAATATAAGGACACCTGTTGCTAGAAACAACCCAGTGCAGTGGTGCTGGGCTGGGTCACCCCTGGGCAAAGTGCTGAGCTGAAGTCTCTTCTGGATGAGTGACCTTCCCAGTGCTGTGCAGCCATACCTCACCATCACCCATCCCCAAAACACAAAGCCACTAGAAAAGCAGGGAGGCAGACAGGAACCATTGGCCACAAGCTCAGAGCAGGCTCAGTAAGGGATGCTCCAGTCTTTCAAGACTGACTGATGTTCACCCACTGCTTTTAAATAAGGGTCAGTTCATAGCAAACTGAAGTGTGTTTGAAATTAAAACACCAGTTATTTGGTGTGCTTGGTGATGCTTTGAACCAACTCTAAGAACTGAATTAACTCAAAAAGTAGTAGCAGAATAAACATATTTTGCATTGGCAAATCAAAAACCCCCAGCAACTCTGGTGGCTATGCAGTTGCTGAGGCATCTGTACTACAGCCAGGGCTTCTGCAGAGAGTATATCTGCAGTGTGAGAGCACCCCAAAACCACTGAAAGATACTGAAAAATATATGGGAGAGGCTTTCTATATCCATGGCCCTGCTGTCTCTGTCCTCTGCCCTGACAGAGAGGGGACAGCGCAATCACACAGGGCTGCAGCAGCCAGCGGTGGCTGCACCTCAGAGCAAGGTCCCAGGTGGGAAGCAATCCCTTGCCCCAAATTTGCAAATTAAGCACAGGAGCAGGACCCAAAAAGGGGATTATCTGGGACTTCCCAGCAGCTTCCCCAGGCCTGGAGTCAGAGCAGGGCAGCGTTGATGTTTGAGCTGGGTGGGTCCTGTCCTTTCGAAGGCTTGTTCACTGCTCCGAGCTGACCTGGCACTGTTAGCATAGGGAGATAAGGAAGCATAATTTGCTGTAATGTTTTTCTCCCCAGGCTGTTTTGCCGTGCCTCAAACACAGCAGATTAATTTTGTCTGTCAAATCCAGTTACATTTTATTCCATCTCCTGTAGCTGAGATCAGAGGGCAGACATTTATCAGGCGAGCAATTGAATTACCAAATTGCATTCCTAAAACAACTGAACAAAAAAACCCCTTTGTGACTTTTTCCTTGTAGGGGGAGACCCAAACACTCAGTATTTTTCCCTGGGAATTATACTGAAGCATCTGCTATCATTAGACCCACCAGAATGACTCCATCGAAACAGCAGCTTTGGAAGAGCAAGATCTGCTCAGCAGAGGCTCATTTCCGAACAACACTCTTAGTGCTATTTCTTCTGTTGGAAATTCTGCCTTCCACGGGAACAAATCCTTTCCTGAGCTACAGCTTTCAAGAGTAAAAGCGCCTCTGAGCCTGTTGCTCCCTTTTGCCCCAGGCTAGCACACTGTCCATCATGACAGGATGTGGTTTTTGTGCAGTTTTATTTCCAAACTACCACCCTGCTGCACCACAGACAGGTCCAGGTTCCTGATCCCTGGGGATGTCACTCCTCCTGGTCCATGCTTCAGGCTGGTGGCTGCATGTATCCCTGCGTGGGGTCTTGCCCACTGACGCTCTCAAGGTTGCTCCATCCCTGAGAACTGTGTTTGCTAATGACAAAGAGACAATTCTTTCAATACAAAGAGTGTTGTATCTGCCAAGAGGAACAGAAGGACGGCTGCAAGGGACAATGACATGTCTGTATTCTGTTCCTGAAGGCTATTAGGTCCCTTAGGAGCTGGCCAGGGATGGACTTGTCCATGGAGTCCTGCATTGCCTGAGGAACCCAAGTGTTTGCTCTTTTGCAACCCTCCATCTGCCAGCCTGTCCTGTCTGACAGCCTCCCTCTCCACTGCTGCCTGCTGTAGGGTTTAGTATCCTGCTCTGATCCTCAGCTTAGCTTCGGAAAGCCCATGGTTTACCAACCAGGAGGTTGAGAAAGAATTCCCCAATTAGTAAATCCCCACTTGTTCTTAACCACTTGCACTAGCCTGGCTTTGCTTTCCAACAGCCCTTTTGATCTCAGTCCCACACAAATAACTTGTGTGAGAGGAAAGGGAGATGTGTGAACAACAGTGGGAAATCAAGGTGTTTTCTCTAACTGTGAGGCAAACACAGGAGCATCTTTTCCTTGGGATACATCTGCTCTGACATGGGCACTACTCCTCCCACCTCAGCAGAGGTTCAGGAGGCTCAGCCCCTTTGGTATTCCCTGGAGCCAACACAAAGTCTGGTTGCACCCAGAGCCTGTTTTGGAGCACTCCTGATCTCTCATGGACCAGGCAAAGGGAGCAGGTCATCAGCAAAGGCAACAGAGATGGATAAGTGAAGCAGGCAATGTGATCTCTGCAGTGTTCCTAAAGGTGCTATTTTTCAGCTGAGATGCCAAAGCAAAGTCTTGACTACTTGTAATAAATAAAAATCCTATTTTTAATATTCTGCAAGGGGATAGTTCTTATCCCAAGGGCAATGACTACATTTTCCTAAGAGTGGAGGTGTTAACCTTGTTGTACTGACTACATTTTAACCTAAGTTATTGTTAAAAAGAATGAATTTTTTATGTGGTGATGACCTTTTCCAGGAAAGCTCAAGGCTTTGTAGATGCTACACAATGCTTAAGCTCTCTAGTAAGGAGCACCAGTGTTGACTAGACCACACTAAAAATAACTTCATAGTTTAACAGGACAAAATGCTCCTACTGAAGTGCTGAAAATTAGATCCCCAAATCTGTACTTAGGCACTACATAGAAATGCACCTGATTAATGAATGATGTATTTCAGAGCCTATTTTAGCCACTCAGTTTTGCAAATTCAGTGTTAATTTTCCAGTGGACATAACTAACGGTGATGGGATTAGCTTGCTGCTACATAAACAGTAAACAGGTAATTACTTTTCATGCGTTCATTAAACATTTAACCAGCATTTATACATATAAGTGACATATAACAAGGTAGCTTTAACAAGTTCATTTGGGATTCAGATTGCAAAGATGTTAATTGACATTTAATAGGTTTGTAATTGATCTCTGTCATCTTATGTTGTGGGAAAATGCTAAAACATAATTCAGCACAATGGAAAATAGCACAATGTAATGCAATATTAAACATATCACCAAGATACACTATTATTGCAGCTACATAAAGCTAAACTAAGCTACACAAGAAGTAATTTACTAGTTTAAAACTGTATTAATCTTCAATATTTTGCTTCACACCACCCACAGAATTTTAGGAGGCAACAGTTTCACATGGCAATTAAGAAAATGTGCTTATATGTAGTAATGGGGGGCTACATAGTTATATACTGTGCATACATACCCAGCTCTGTGCTGCTTTTAATAACTATGGATCAGTATATTTACAGAAGCCTAGACACGGACTTTTGTGAGTGCTGATGTGCCTGAAATAGTTCTGTTTATTATTATAATTGCCTGGTGCTTATACATTTATAGCTCTTTCCAGTGACCCAGAATTACACCAGCCCATAAACCAAAAAAACGCCATTTTGCTTGTGTGTTTATTTCTGAACAAATATATATGGATTTTGTCCAGGTAAAACATTTCTGGTACCTTGGAGCAGGACACTGAGCTGTAACATGAGTCAGGTTTTATAGCAGGGATTCATCATTTGTTGTTTTATGACAATTGAGCGCGATTCAGGCCATGAGGGGCATGGAAGCCGAGGGGAGATGGAGAGCTTGTTCCAGTCTAGTACAAAAACAGGGAAGAAGGAGTATTAAGAGGACTTGACTGCAGTAATTATTCCAAACATCACTGCTTGCATCAGAGGATGCTGGGGCACTGCCCAGGCTCCCCAGGGAATGGTCCCAAGGCTGCCAGAGCTCCAGGAGAATTTGGACAGCACTCCCAGGGATGCACAGGGTGGGATTATTGGAGTGGCTGTGCAGGACCAGGGCTTGGACTGGATGATCCCTGTGCCCTCCCAACTCAGGGTGTTCTATGGTAAATTGAACTAAGCAGGCAGGATGGCAATTCCTGACCCAGGTGCAGTGTTTGCATTTACAGCCTTCTCCCTTGGAGCCAAGGCCTGGATGTGAGAATGAGGTACCTGCAGGAGGGCAAGGAGCTGCCTTGTGCAGAGCATGGTTTCTACAGAAAGGGCTCAAAATAACTTGGCTGTGTTAACATCCTCAGGAGCTTTCTCATCCATGGAGAGAGGGCCTGATTTATCCAGAGGTGCGTGAGCTGGATTGCTGCTCTGGGGCTGTAACTCCTATCAGCCTCACTGGCTATTCCACCTCAAATCACCAGGTGCACCCAGCTGTCAGAGGCATCTCTGTTTGTCCACATCAAACCCCTTTGGAGGCTTCTAATAACTTCACTGCCTGTATTGAGCTGCGGTCTGATTATGGACTCTTCTTCCCAGTATAAATAATCTGTTTCTGATGAGTTTTATGTGGATTTTCTCTCACTGACTTTAGGTCCTGAAAAATGAGCAGCCACTGCTGATCACATAGAGTTTTAATCTGAAAAGCCATACGACAACAGTGCCGCTCAGAATTCAGAATATTCTTTCTCTGGGATTTTTAAGGGATACTGTCAAACTGAATCTGTACCAAGTGAACTTGATTCTTTTTGCATGTGTTCTTAAATTCCCATTATCTGCCAAAGGAAAGACTAGGAGAAAAGATTGTTAAAGGTCAGTAGAAGGCAGGGAGACTGATATGTCTGAGTCCTTGGTTTCCCATCTGCTCTATGTTGGTGCTTTGCTGATTAGTTGGTGGAGAAAGCACCTCATGTAATCTGAGCTGAGGCTTGGTACAAACACATGCAAGGTTTCAGCATTTCCAGATGCCTAAGCCTGGCTTTTGAGACTCTGAAGCAAATGTACTCAGTCTGTCACACACATGGAACCTACCTGAACAGCTAATTCTGCAAAACAAACACAGAAGTGCTTACCCACTGGTGGCCATTTGTTTACTTTCAAGAGCTGCTGAACATATGAAAATATTGACAAGGCTGGCAAGTCCCAGGAGTGGCTTGGGAATGCTGGAAGACTTGAAACTTAATTATAGTTTGTGCTTCTTTGTTCTAGAGTTGTTTAATTTTTATGAGTTATGAAACTCGCCTGTTTACATCCAGGCATATAGGAGAGTTTTTATGCAAACAAATTATTGTTATTAACTGTTCCCATAACACCACTGTAAATGAACAGTTACCCAGAACAGTACAAATATGTAGACATCCAGCCAGGAAACCTCTTCCCTCAGCAATGTTCTTTGTGGAAACTTCTGAAGATCAGCAAACACAGGCAGTGTTCAGCTCCAGAATGGTCCCACACATTGCCTTGGGTTGCAGGCTGGGCAAACTGCAACTCCAGAAAAATGCAGGAAAAGGCACCAATCTTCTTATTGTCCTTCTCCTGCTCTAGTTAATATAATCTCTATTATAAAATGGCAATACAGCTGCTCTCTGGTCATCTGAGGCCTATATTGATTATTCAAGGTGAAAAGGAGCAATAAGATCCAAACTAGTGTTATGGATATAATGGAGCCAGCTGGAGCATCCCTGTAGTCCACAGCTGGTACAGAGGAGAACCAGGCAAAGCCATCAAGGAAGAGATGGTGTCACTAAAGGTCTGTGTAAAGTGTTAGCTGAGCCTGTGAAGGGCTCTCCTTCTCTCCCTCTATTTAAGTTTTCCAGGTAGGGACTGAAGGAAATGATGAAAAGCAGCTATTTCAGCTCTGGATTGTCAGAGCTGGAGCACAGGAATGGGGTCTGCTGCTGCCTGCCTGCTCCCTGGAAGGCAGGTGGGTGCCAGGGAGGTAAAAGCCAGGAACAGCTCTCTGTTCTGGCACCTTCTGGGTGGGAGCAATCACTGGGTGTTTTCAGTTTTGGAGCTGAGCTCCAATTTTGGAGGTGGGTTCCTGAGAGGGGTGGCAATACCTTTCCTAGGCAAGGAAAGCATCTCCCCCCCCACTGCTGGTGGTGCAGATGATGGGCTTCCAGGAGAAGATCAAGGCCAACCACAGCCTTCTGTCCTTGGGGAAGCAGTTTCAGGACATTTTCAGTTTTGGTGCTGTGGACACTGAAGTCATTCAGGGCTCCATCAGATCCCACTGGCTCGAGAGCAGGGACTTTTGTGCTATAAACATGTGAGCTCATGACCAAAGTGAAGATTGTGCACAGCACCACTCAGATTACGTAGTTAATTCATTTTGGCAAGGTCTTAGTTTTGCTGGGGGGTCATGAGAAATCCTACACGTTGGTGGGTGTTTATAGGAAACAGTGAAGGGACCCCTTAAGCTACAAATTTACAAATATGGGAGTCCAATCCTTCAGTCAAGCTGGCAGTAAAGCACCTCCTGCAGAGATCTGGAGTTGGATTTATGCATGGCTGGTGGCCCATGTTTTATACATATTTATACCTACATATAGGTGGAAGTGCCTATACACACATGGACACTCAGAGAGGAGCAGTGTCCATGCAGAGATGTCCTCTTGGGGTATAAATAATGTCAGCATCATTCTCCCACTGGCCAGGCTGTGCAATGCACACTGCACTGACCATCCTCTCCCTGCTCTGGGGCACAGAGTGGTTTTGCAGATCAGAGGAAATGCTTACAGTGAGCAGTACTGTGCAATGATATTTGTGCTAATGCACTGTGTACCTGCAAGAGCTTTCTCTGAACCAGACTCTTTTGTTGACTTAACTGAGACGAAAGATGCAGAGCCTGGGCAAACCAGTAACAGGCTCATGGTTGAGACAAAGAATTACAAAACTCTCCAGGCTCCAGGAATAAAGTCATTTACTCCCACTAATGCAGCCTGGTTAATTCTCATGGGCAAACCATTTGTTCATGATATTTATTCCTTGTGCTGATCTGTGAGATTTTAGTTACTGCTGTGACATTTCACAGCTATGTTTACTACTCAGTGGGCTGTGTGGGCTTGTGTTTCTGCCAGTCAGGTGGGTGCTACAGAGGAGAGACTGATTGTAACAGGTAAAATTAAAATGAGTGATCTGTACTGTAGGTGGAGAACAAAACCACTTATACACTGTTATTCTTGTCACCAGAACAACAGAAAGAATCACTCCTGTGCATGTTCCTGGTAAACAAGTCAGAAAGGTCACTCCTGGCAGAGGCAAAAATTTGAGCTTTTAGATTAAAATTCTCTGCTTTTGTTTTGTCTTCTCAACAAATCCTCCAAATTTCTTCACTTTACACACTGCCTATCAAAAGGAGAATAAGAAGGAAAAAAGTATTATCTCCCGGTCATTTTCTTAGAGATTGTCCTGTATTTTCCTCCAGTGCCTCAAGTCCTTGCTCAAGCAGCTGTCCCAGGATGCCACTGCACAAAAGCCCTTTTCCCTGGGAGAAGACCTGGATCTCAGTGAACTGAGCCCATGTTCAGAGTGTTGTGCAGCAAATCAAGCAGCAGGACCATCAACAGTGACGTGCTACTCAGTGCTTTGGTGCTTCTGCGTGTGAATCTTTACTTTGTGCTGTTTGAGGCCAACCTCCCAGTAATTCATCTTGCCTCCCTAAAGCCCAAACATGAGGATTTAGCAGAGTTCTACCCAAAGAAGGATCATTCAGCAGCACAGAACTGTAGCAGCAGGGGATCATTAAACACTTGACTTAAATGAAAACTTATGAAAGTTGCTTTGAATACCAAATTTCTCCTCACTGCCTCACCAAGTGCCTGCGATGTTACCTCCCGGTGCAGAGCTTTCCAGAACAGGTTCACTCATCTGACTTTTCTGTATTTCAACTGTGACCAAAATGACTATAGATGGATGTGACACAGCGAGTAATATTTTTATTCTGACATGATTTGAAATGTAGACAAGTAGTCTGGCAGAATTTAAATATTCACTGGGACTTTGTCCTTAATAAACACCGCCGTGAAATGCGCCAGTGCTGCCTTCTAAAGGACACACCACAAGTTTTACAAGGTGCACAGGCTAAATGTAAATAATTATCAGTTCTCAGATTCTCATCCAGCCAGGAGAGATGCCAAGAGCTTGTGTGTTTATCTTCAGATCTATTGGGAAATTTCCCAGGAGCACGAGCTCTCAGACATTTAGTCAAAACATCTCGTGGTAACTGTCTCCAGAACATTCAGCAGCTCTGTGATTGACATATTTCTCATCAACAAGTTGGCTTTGTTTACACGGCTCTGAGAAGTACATAGGCAATGATGGGAAAAATACAACCAGACTTTTCTGTTCTTAGACTTTCTTCTTCTGGCAAGATGGGTTTTATTTTGGGAGCTGTTACCAGCCTGGATTTGCTCTCATTAACCAGCTGGGCTGTGCTGAAATGGCCATGCAGAGCAGCTTGCAAATACTCCTTGAGGAGCTTTCCAGCAGCTCAGACCTGAAGCAGCATCAGGAGAAGGCAAATCAAATTCTTTTTGTTTTGTTTTATTTTTCCTTCAGCCCACCTCTGCTTTCTGGGCTGAGCAGGTTTTTGCCACTTCTGTCAACCACACTTTTTAGGCAGTAGATCCTGTGCCTCTGCAAAACACAGGTACAAATCCTAGGATCATAGAATGGTTTAGAATGAACCCTAAAGATCATCCAATTCCAACTTCCTGCCATGGGTAGGGACACCTTCTACTAGATGAGGTTGCTGCAAGTCTCCTGATTCACCTCCAGTGCTGTCAGATCTCATTGTAATTTGCTTAACTGCATACAATTGTTTCTTATCAAACTGACCAACCCTAACAAATCCTCATCTTCCTCAGCAGCCTTGACACCTCTAAAATCCCAGCAGGGATTGCCCAGGCTCTACTTCCAATGTGCTGCTGAGACAATTCGTCACCATCTGCATCTCCAGGAATCTAGTTTGTACATCTCAAAAATACCTGTAATGCTGATTTACCTCATGGGGTTGTTGCAGAACTTAATTTGTTTATGGACACACTGAATTATTTTAATGGATCACTTCACAAGCCCTCATCTATCTGTGTTTGCTTGTAACACCTCTCATTATGGTACCTAAATATGCACACTCCAAGCTGAAAGAGGGAAAAATTTGGTGGTTCTTTTCCTAGCACATTAATTTGTGTAGTGGGACCCAAACCAGTCTAAGGAGAATAGAAGGACGAGGTGAGGTAACTTAATCAGCCTTACCTGCTCCTCAGTCTGCAAGCACACTGTGACATTTTTTTGCCCCACACCAGATGGGTTTCCAGCTGCTGCCAATCTCCCAGGTGAGAAGCCTTGAATTGGAGCTGGTGGTTCATATCCCAGAGGAAGGCAGCACTTCTTGTTCAACCCACACTCCTGAGAGCTGCACCGTGTGCCAGTCTAACAAGGAGAACACCAGAAACCTCTTTATCAATTATCCCATTGCCCTTGGCCACCTCTGGGTGCACCTCACCTGCAGCCTGAGCAACCTGCCTGCTCAAGCCAAGGTGCGTGTCCTTCAGAATAAATCAATAACACCTCAGAGTTAATAACTGTGAAACACTATAGCAAAGTCTGCCATATTATCCAGCAATTAGGAAGATTTCTGTTTTTGAATCCACAGCTACTGAGAGTTCTTGAAAAAAAATAGCTGTTTTGGAACAGAAAGAAGGACAAGCTGTTTCAGTCATCATTTTATTACTGACTCACAAGGGAAATCAGTGAATCTACCAGTGGTTCACACAATTCTGTTGCCAGCTTCCCAGAAAGGAAATGTCATGTATAGCAACTTGTTTTTCTATTGCAGCAATTAAAGTACATAGGAGGCCACAACAGAATCAATACAAAACTGGTAAATCCGTAATGAATGACAGAGAAATACTGATCCTCTTGCCTAAAGAAACATCTGTATAAATGCCACCAAAGGGTTAGGTAGTTCGGGTTTATAGGCTTTATAGGTTTTTAGGCTTTTCTGGTTTATTTTTGTAGGGTCTGCCATTTTTTATCTCTTCTTTATGTAAGGATCACTTTACATAAACATGAGTTTCCTCTGAGGAAAGTATGTGCAAGTGCAACTTTTCAAGGCTTAAGATACCCCTGAAGAGAGTGCAATTTGTGCTCTGTGAGACACTTGCTGCTGGTGAAACCCTCAGAGGCTCCCCAGAAGCCCACAGGGCAGAATTCTGAGAGCTGTGGGGCTGCCTGTCAAAGGCAGAGCTCATCCCTTTGCTGCAGGCTTTGGGATCCCATGAGCCACAGTCCATGTCAGGCTGACTCCCATTTCCCCCCATTCATGCAGTTTGATGGTTGGTGAGTGAGCCCTGATCAGTGGTCCAGAGGTGAAGATCAATTACTGACCTCACAACAAGGATACTGCAATTTTTTATTACAACGAGATGTTTTCAGCCTGTTTTTTTACTGCCTCTACATATGATTTTTCTGTATCTTACCATCATGCTGATGGTTTAGAAGGCCAGACTACTGCCCTCTTCTCCGTGGTGTCTGGTCCTTTCTGAGCCACCCTTGGTCCCGTTGTTGCCCTCTGCAATGACTTTCAAACCACTTCTTTGCTTCTTTTCAAAAACCCAGGCTGAGTTTCTTTTGTACTTCTGTTCTCCAGAAGAATCTTTACAACTAATTGTGCACATATAATGTTTCCCCTCCCCATGGCATTTTTAGGTAATTTACTTAGGTAGAGGCCAGCCAGTGCCTCTGACAGCTTCCTCACTTCCCAGCAAAGCAACACCCAGTAAGAGATGCAGAAAGCACAATCTCAATACCCAGGTCACATACAGTGCTCATAAATAATTGCAGATCAGCCCTATAACCTTCACAGACATAACCTCATCTGTTGCTGGGGTGTTTTGTTTCTTGTTGGGTTTTTTTTCTTTTTAATTTCCACCCTCACTTCCAGCAAAATTGTGTCTAAATGCTTTTTTAAAGCAGAATCAGCTAATGCTTCTGACTGTAGCCAGGATGTTTGGTTATGCTTGTTATTGCTTTTGTGTCTGCTGGGAGGGGGTTTGTTTATAATTTTTATCAACCAAGTTGTTTTCTAGTGCTGGAATGGCTTGCTCTGCTGTACTAAACACTCATTGTGTCTGTCACATGCTTATCCTATTTCAGCAGTGAGAAATCAATAGGAATTGATTTGAGAATGTCCAATCTTATCAAGTATCGAGCGGGGTGCTGGGACAAAGGCTGAGCTGATGCTATAACATCTAACAAGGCACGTAGGCCCCAGTATGACAACCTTGTTTAAGAAGGATTGGACTCCAAGGTGTTAAGTGTGTTTGTTCCTCCCCGTGCCCTCGACTTTCAGATGGAGCCAATTTCCACAGCAGCTCGCTCGCAGCTAAAAGCAGTGTAAGCACACTTTCTAGTCCTAGCAGAAGATTACACAGGGAACAGGGAAAGTGTTGCTTTTAGAAACAGAAATGCTGCCAGCAAATGCTATTTCAGCAATTACCTATGTTTAGTAATTATGCTAATGTTGATTCTCAAAAGGCTGTTATTTGCTCAGCATGTTCTTCATACTTTATCTCTCTACCTGCCTAACCCTTTATTTTCACTCTAGCTATTACTGGTTGTTTGTCAAGTTAAGTGATGTTTGCAGTGCCAAGTGTTGTCAAGGTACTGTTACTTTAGCTGAATTCCTGTTTCTCCAGTGCTGGCTGCTGTGATTTTCTGCTCATCACTACTACAAGGCTTTGGGGATTGGATTTCACTGCTTACAAGAAACCTTGGGTGCTGCAGGTGTTATTGGGCTGTGGGATGAACGAGCAGCTCCTGGGGTCTGTCACAACACGTTTGGTGAAGCGTGATGGGCATCAATTTGTAAGTGTTGAACTGACACACGTGGGGGACCTGTGTGTGCTCCTGTACTGCTGCATCAGCTCTGCACCTCCAGCCAGTGTGCTGGCAAGTGAAAACACCCCTCACACACTCCTGTGAACGTGGCCATGACAGAAATACCACACCTGGAGCACCCTGCAGAGTTAGATTTGAAGAGAATCCTATGGAAATGTCAGCATGTAACTGATGAACAGCCTGCACATGTACAGGGGTATCTGTGTGTGGGAATGTGTGTGAGTGCATGTCTGGGATGTGCAGAACAAGAAGAAAGTATTCGGTCACCTGTACAAAGCAAAATTGCCCCACAGCCAGCACACTTCCAAGTGGATGAGGCCAATGGATCATATGGGCCAGCATCAGAGCCATGTCCTCACAATGTGCACACTGCCAGCCACTGGCCTCAGCAACTGCTCCCCTGGAACATCCAGTGACAGAAGAGAATTAAGCAGTGTTGTGCTGAACAGGGAAAGAGAAACTGATCTAGAGGAGGGAAAGGGGAAAACCCTGCTCCTGAGAGAGATTCTGCATTCACAAATCTGGGACATGGCACTTCAGAAAGAGCCAGCTTTGGAGGCAGGACCCAGTCTGTGCCTGACACTGCACACAGTGTGTCTGAGCCTGGAGACACTGGGAATTTATCAGTGCTCCATGGTCCCAAACGTGCTGCTTCCAGTCCCAGCCAGGCTTCCAGCATGGTCCAGGTCCCAGCCAACCTCCCAGCCAGGCTCTGCACAGGGTCACTTCTGCTCCCTCACCTTCCTCCTCATGCTCCTCCTCTTGGCAGACACCCGCTGGCCAAAATTTTTGCAACAATCCCCAATTTTGACCGAGGGTAACAAACCCATTGCTTGACAATTCCCAAGGAAGATTTGTGATTTTACATGCTAGAGTTATTTCAACAAGCATCCTTCAGACAGCAGCCTACAGTGCAGGAGAAGGGAGCTGGATGAGTGAAGATGTACCTGCCAGCCCCAGTGTCAGACAGGAGAACTGGGAATATTTAATTTACCAGTATAGGCACAGCTTTGAGAGCTTGGCTCCTCATTGCAGCCTCTCCCTAACATACAACAGCCTCAAACACGTGGTGCAGCATTGCACATTGATAAACTAATTTACTCTGTATTTGCTATCAAATGACATTTGCACCTTCCTTGAACTTCATGGGCTCCAACTTTCTTTCTCTATTGATTCTTTTTTCCTTCCAATTCTCCTCCCGTTTCCTGCGGTTCAGGGAACACATCACGAGCCCTCCCGTGGTTAATTTAGCATCCATTAGTTTCTTATCAGCTTATTTGTAAATTAATTGTTAGGATTTCCTTGGAAGGAAGAAATTAGATCTGATCCTCCACGGGCTGCAGGGAGCGGAATCCGCCCCCCCAGAGGAGCGCTGCTCCCATGCAGGGATGTGCAATCTCTCGGAACAGCATCCTTAGCACAGCCGGCTTGTTTAATGGTCAAGATAAGGCAGGTACAAATCGGGCTGACTTGGCAGACGTGTTTATTAGCTGAGATGGGGGAGCTTTGAACTGCAGAAAGCAGCGATTAAGCTCTAATTGTATCTTCTTTAAGGGGGCATTTTGAACAGCTAACCCTTTTGTTAGGCGGCTCTTCTCACACACATCACGTCTTCCTATGGATAAACAGCCCTTTATCTCACTTGACTCTTCTGTTTTCCATTCCCTGCGAAATGCTGGATCTGATTTAAGTTCTAACGTAACGCCCAGCATCCAATGACTCAAAATCCAATAGATCTTCCTTGTTACCTCTTTCCTTTCGGAAAGTCTTCATCAATGAAACCCTTGAAGATGATTTAAGTGACCAATATAGAGTAGTGCTCTTCAGCTGTGCAATCAGAGATGATTTGCTGAATACATTTCAGGATGATTGGAACGTGTTAAGGGATCGCTCAAGAAAAAGAGGAGAAAGTTGCTGAGGTGTTTTGCCTCCCCCCAAAGGGCGATGCACAGCAGCAGGAACACCGCCTGTGTATGTCACTATTATTATGGAACATGGAGTATCCATTAAAAGGCAGAAAAGCCAATATGTCACGTATTTTGAAACTTTCCACTCGCTGCAGAAACCAACACAAAGCTCAGGCCACGGTGATAGATCATGCTGACCTATTTCCTAGACTGGATACCGAACCTCATGTGCTATTTGCACACGCATTATTTTCACCAAATGCAGCTGCAGCTGCAGTTATCCTCCTTGCACCTTCCCTGGCAGCTCAGTTTAAGTGCTGAAACGTGCATCTATCTTGTATTAAACACGACTTCTTCGTACAACACGTTATTCTTTTGTCTCAGAACCAGCCGTCACACTCTGCATGTATAGAATACATTCAGGCTGACAAGAAGGAACCACAAAACAGTGATCGGTGGCAGATCTCACTGCTGTGCTTCAGATCTGCCCCACCTTCGCATTTGCTCAGTACAATCGTGCCGGTTTAAGCAAACTGTGTAAGTTTAAATTAACTTCTTCCCACCCTGAGAGCACCTCAGGCCAGGATCTCACATCTCAGAACAAGAGGTTGCTGTGTGCACTTTCTCTCTGCTGTTTCTTGACTTGCTGTATCTCAATCAGCCCTGGAACATTATACACTTGAACCTTCCTTCAGCTTAATGAGTTTCAAATATTTATTTGTCTTTCTAATCTAAAAGTCTTTCTGTGTCTACTGATCAGCTGAACCGAAGCCAAGATCAGGCTCTCAGCAGTCTATAGCTCACAAATGACCTTGTGTAAACAAAAATAAAAGAGAATTTCAGTCATCTGTGTGAAGATTTGAGATTACTATAATGACATGGTATTCACAGGAGCTTGAAAACTTAGGGGAGGTCTGTTTCAGAGAAGAAAAAGGATAATTTGTGGCCAGAAGGAATAAGGAAGGTTCTAGCCAAAATAGAAATTACCTTTTGGTGCTTTACTATAACTCCTATAACTCCAATTATAGTAATACAATGGGTTGTTTAACTCTTGCCTTGTAACACCAGCCCTTATTCATGACTTAATCCATTCAACACCTCTTAATGAACTCATTACTCTTACAATGCTGAATTATTAAGGAGACTTTGCTCTTATTTAAGGGGAAATGTTAAACAAATATATATTTAGGAAGCAAAAGAAGATATCATGGATAATCCATTGCAGCCCTTTCGGGGATCCCATGTGGTGACACCCAGCCCAGGAAGATTTGATGCCCAGAGAGACACTGGGGTTAGAAACTGATTTGGGGGTTCTGGGCATGAGGCAAAACTGCTGGGCTGTTCTGGAAATCCTCAGGGTACCCTCAAACACAGAGCTCACACACTGGATATTAATCTCACTGGACTTTCTCATTCTGAGCTTGAGACAATGAGGCTATAAAGCTCTTTGTAAAAGCTTGGGGTTTTTTTCCCTGTGGTGCTATTTTTATTTACTTTTTATTGGGTTTGTGAAGCCAGTTCTGGGGGCTGCTCTGCTCCTGCAGGAGCACTGGCCCATGTGCACGGGTGTTGAATGCTGTGTCTCCACCCAGTCTTTGGTTCCGAGGTGAGGTTCAGTTTTTTCAATTAAAACTGAGAGTTTCTGACTAAATCTGATTCTTTTACCAAAGATCTTACTAAAATAAGAAAATTCTCTTCTGGAGAATGACCCACACCACCCACCTTGGTCTCCAAGGGTTAGAAGATGGCATAGGGACTTTGACTCTCCCTTGTTTTTCTTTTCCTTTAGTTTGACTTGTGGGTTTTCTTCTCTATACACAGAATCCACACTAGGCCCCTCCACAAATGTACTTTGTCATTTATTTTCTGTTTGCCCAGGAAAAGTATTTCTGTGGCTCAAAAATTACATCTTTGAGCCTTCACACCTCATCTCCTGGGAGGTATTCTCACAATCTCCTTCCCATCAGCACTGTTAGATTTCCAAAGCAGTTCAAAACCCCTCCTTTGTTCTATAGTTTCAATATGTTTCCTTTCAGAAGGTCACTCCCAGCCTCACGAATCAGCCAACAGAGCTCACCCTCACCTTCACACTCTGCTTTCCCTTTAAACATTTCAGGCTTTGTTTTATTTATTTTTTTTTAAATCCTCTTTGTCTGCTGCTGGATGGCAGCAGAACAGATGCTACAGAATGATGTTTCATTTCTGTCTTTACTCTCAGGCAAAATTCAATATTCGGGGGCATGGTCAAAATTATTTCTTGATGGCCTTTGGATATTTGTTAAATACACACAGCTCTGGTGTATTATGTCTGTTCAGTTATGTTATATTGTTTTCAATAGTAGCTACAATTTAGCAACTGCACATATACCACGGCAAAAGCACACTATAAAAGCCTAAAGCTAACCTGTAAATCCATGAATTCAAGGGCTGAAAAAGGCAGGGACTTTGTGGTTGTATTAAGCTGCTTGGTAGGCAGGAGTTCCAGCACAGGTCCTAATTCTGGGAATTATTCAGCCTGTGGAAGTTCACAATCCAATGGAGTTGTGTTTTTTTAACTGAAAACCTTTTTCCCTTGTTGAAGCCTATTAAAATCCATGTGTTAAACTCATGCTTAAGCCTTATGTAGGATAAGGATGCTTCAGATATAACTAAAAACCCATCTGAAATGGCCAAATTGTCCAGCTTTGGAAAACAGATACAAAACCCAAAAAGGTGAAATCATTAAAACATTCAAAGCATCCAGTCCTCTCCTTTGAGGAAAATCAATAGCCCTTTGAAGCAGTGAAGTCCGATGTAAAATCTTGCAGTGAACTTCAGAATTTCCCGTTCTGGAGTGGGTGTCCAGACACCCCAGTGATTAATACTTTCATGACTGCCCAGCCAGATGGAAGCCTGATGGAAGAGAGAAGCATAATAGCCATGTAAATAAAAATGTCTTTACTAAAAGCTCTGCCACAGCAGTGAAATCTCTGGGCCTGAAAGAAAACAGCAAAACTGGGGGCGATGCAGTAATTGTCATATGAGTGTTCCCAGGCATGGAACTCAGTGGGAACACTGGACATGTAGAAAGTGGTGGGAGGTTTGTTATGTATCTAAAATATTGTTGTTCCACATTAAATGAAAAGTGGACCTATTATATGGACCTGCAGGAAGAGCACCTGTGAAACAAATATGCTGATCACTTGGGCAAAGCTAATGAGGCATCAGAGAAGCTGCTCCTTAATATACTTAAATAAAATTCACCAGTTTACTGATATTGTCTTTTAACTTTTATTATTTCAGAGTCTGATTCCCCCAATTTCCTGATGTTATCATTTAACTTTCTTTATTTTGTGGTCTGCTTCTGTCCCTGGCCTGGGTTTAGTGCTGTTGGCTCTGTGATCCCTATGGGCATACGCTAATCTGCCAGGAAGAAATTGGACTTTTCTTTTTTTACAATTCAACAAAGCTGAGTTATTTTCCCTGGACTGAGAGTACTCTGAATAAGGATCCTGCCTGTCATCTTCAAAAGTTCACTTCATTAATCTCAGCAGAGCTGTGAAGCTCAGTCCTGGCTGAGTTATTCATAAGCAGACAGGACTGGACCAAGTGTGCAATCCAGGGAATAGGAACAGCACCAAGAAATGCTGGAATCCTCCCCCATGGCTTGAACAACCAACTGCTAATATACATAAAGTGTGATTTTGCAAGCCAGGCTGTGGGCTAAAGTGTGTGTGAGAGAGCACAGATGGACTTGGGGGTTAACAGGCAGCCGTGAGAGATGAGCAGTTCACCAGCCACAGAGGCAACTTGCTGACAGCCAGGTAAAAACCACCAAGCCCACATCCCGCTCTGATGATAACACCAGTTTTCATTGCCCATCAGTTATACTTTCTAACAGGTTTTTTTCTCTCTCTCTCTCTTTTTTTTTTTTTTTTTTAATTTTTCCATTCAGCCCATGGGGGGGATGCCNCACAGAGTTCTGTGCTAGTTTGATCAGTACATAAGCAAATCTCTTTTTTTTTTTTTTTTTTTTAATATTACCATGCAGTCCATGGGAGGAATGCAAATGTTGTCCACGTCCAAATGTCTCATTAACATTTACCTATGACAGACGCCTACAAAGCACCTGCAGAGCAGGTTGCACTGTGACAGTCACCTACCACACCAAATCTGATTGCCCCACCTACCTGTCCTGCCCCACACCTGCCTGTTTTACCACCCTGAGCTAAACATGGTGCTAGTGCAGTGTGTGCAAAGCCTAACCCCGTGGAGCCCCAGTCTGTAAGGAGTCATCAGAGGCTACAGCAATATAAATAATACATAAATCATTCACAACAATCAATAGCTGTATTCCTAAAATGCTTTATTTCCAAGGAATAATTCCACCAGTTCAAGCTATCAGGCATGGCAGCAGGCAAAAAAAAAAAGCTGCTGGCTGCTCTGAAAAGTTCCCAAATGATGGCTTCCCACAGTTCTTTTACTTGTGGCAGCTTTTGAAGGGCTTTAAAAGGTGGATGAAGGATACAGGGAACCCACAGGCAGAGTGACTCAGGTGTGGTGCTGACAGCCCAGACTGGAGTCAGGAATGGCATCGATTGTGGGGAGAGGGAGTTGGCAAAGATAAAAGGATTTTCCCAAAGCTGAGGAGAAGGAGACACAAACAGAAAAGGATGGACTGGGGGGGAGTTACACTGCCAGTAGAAACATAGAATCACTACATGGTTTGGGTTGGAAGGGACCTTAAAGCTCACCCAGTCCCACCCCTGCCATGGACTGGGACACCTTCCCCTGTCCCTGGTTGCTCCAAGCCCCATCCCACAGCACAAACACAGAGCTCCCAGGATCCACAGGTGGCACTCCAAGCACTCCAACCAGACATGCACAAAATAAGATTCAGTCCAAGGTCTCAGCAAGATGCAAAGACTCCGCTGCAGCCAGCAAGAGCACCTGCCTTCCACTTACCTTTTTTAACCACTTATCCCCATTTTCTTTGTAATTGCACTGCCTAATAGCCTTCTGTCAGGCTCCTGCCATTCATCCATCACACATTAACAGTCTGTTCTGATTTCTGAGGTACATTTCATCTTCTCTGACACCCATAATTTTCATGTAACCCCTTTATTGAGGCAATTAAATCTTCTTTCCTCCATTCTTTTCAGTTTCAAATTTACATTTTTAGTACTAGTTTTTCAACAGCCCTCACTCCTTCACAGTTGCAGGGTTTAATTCATGTTTATGTTCAGTTCATGTGTCACCCTCACCACATGGTTCATTTCTGTCAACTACAAAATTTAGATTGCAGCCCAGACTCACTTTGCATTTCCACCACAAGAGACATGAAAACACATGACTAAAAATGGGATGTTTCCTTCTAACTTTGACAATTTGATTATGTCCCATAATATTTTTGCATGAAGACCTAGAAAAAAAAATAACATCTTGATTGTAGCTATTCTCCTTATAATGTATGTAAATGTATAGTCCTGTGTGTTTGAAAAACATACAGGCAGGGGAGAAAAATCCTAATGAAAAACTCAACAGAGCATGCAGAGCTTCTCTCTAGCCTTTCAAGCAAGTTGTCCCTCTTCATGGTCTTCAGGACCATTTAGAGTTTATGAAACAGGTCAGTGAATGCTTTTTCTTGCATGATTTAGACAACACAAGAAGCTAATAGCAAAGTTTATTGCTGTTTGCTGAAGAGGATAAAGGCAAGAGAGTGTGGATGTCAGCAGCAAAAGGCAGCCTCACCTGGCTGCTTCTCTTCCCCATAGCATCCCTGGGAATGCTGGATGTTGGCACAGACCTGTCAAAAATCCTGAGTGGAGCAGGGAAGCTCCAGAAAAACCCTTTAATCCCCCCCCCCATCCCAGATTGCACACATAGGTGCTAAACCTCACATTGGGAAAGGCTTTGCTGCCCAGCCCTGCCCTGCTGGCTCACTCTGGGAGGGTTGGCAGATGCAGCTCCCAGGCCTTGGCCATTCCTCAGCCACTGCAAACACCAAATCTGTCAAGAACCAAGGCTTTTCACAATCAGGGTGTGATGGGTTGGTCTTCATCTGCAGGGAAGGCTCACTTTTGCTGAGGATTAGAGCTGAGCAGGGTGCGAGAGTCCTGTGTGTGCTGCCCAGGCATGGCACAGTCCCTAATGAGCAGCTATTTTTCCATTTGTAGGACAGTGACCAAACCCCTCAGGGAATCATTTTGAAGTCACTTTCAAACCTGTCTGCGAGGAACATTTATAAAAATGACTATTTGACATTTAGGCAGTGCTGGATGCCAAAGCAGTGTGTAAGAATTTGCACAAGCCACTGGAAGGAGTGGGACCAGCCAAACCTCACTCTCCAGTTCCTCCCAGCTCCTGACACAACCCACAGGGTCCTGGAAACAAAGAGGAAAATTTGAGAACCTTGCTTTTGCCATGTGTCAGAGCACATTTCCCCTGATAGTACCCAGCATCACTGCTGATTCATGGAACAGATAGAAAACAAACAAAAAATAAATCAAGAAAAAGACAGAGTAGAATTAATTCTTCTTTTACTCAATTGTCTCAGTCCTTCAAGGCCATCACCCTTGTGAGATGAATCTTTGATACCAAGAAGTGATGTTGGGGCCTCTGCACTGTGCAGGTTTGGATGCCAGACACAAGGGTCACCAGCAAGGAGCTCCCAAAGCTCCCACAGGACTGCAGCGAGGAGCCTGGTGCTCCCGGGAGGGACCAGCAGAGATTTGCAGATTTTATTGAAGATGAGAGGATCTGAAGCCAGCTGCAGGCTCCTGGGCTCAGGGAACAGTGTGCAAGGGGACAATGGGACAGTGTGCAAGGGGACAATGGGGCAGTGCCCAGCCCCGCTGTGGTCCCGGAGCAGCGTGTGCTGGTCCCAGCCTGGGATGGCTCTGCCACCCGCCCTGCCTGGCCTGGCACAGGAAAGAAGGCAGTGTGGAAGCCAACGAGGAGCACAAGCAGTTCTGGCCTCCCAGCCAGCCTTGTGTGGCAGGCTCTCTCGCACTGAGGGGCTCAGGGAGTCTCCGAGGCAGCCTGAGCACGGCTGCTGCGGGCAGGGATCCCCGCCGTGCCCAGGGCAGAGCAGCCGCACGCCTGGGCCAGCAGGGCACTGCCAGGGCCAGCAGGAATGGCCTGGACCTGCTGCCCACAGCCCCTGTGCCAGAGCCCAGGAACGCCTGGCTGGCTCCTGCTGCTCACTGGCTTGTTCAGGATGGTGTTTACAAGGGAACATCCCTCTGGGATGGGGACCAGCTCCCTGCCACAGCCCTCCGTGCCTGGCAGGCTGCAAATCGCACCCTACCAAGCTGTGTCCTAGTGGCTCTGCCCTGTGCTGGGACTGCTCATCCTCACAGGGATTGTTTTATCTGCACTCCTGAGGACAGACAGATTCTCTCCTGCTCCTACCAGCACCCCCAGCTGATGCCAGAGCTCTGGAGAGGCTCTTGTTGGTGTTCAGCACTCAGGGCTTCACCTGCTGCCACCTGTCCCCCTCCTGGGTGCTGTAGTGATTCGCCACAACATCCCACACCCAGCTAACAACCAAACTGCACCTTTTAATCATTTCCCTCAATTAGTGAGAACAGTTTTTGAATACTAGAATATTGACACTGTCTTTTTCTAATTGCATTGGTGGTATTTAGGGGCCTGTTGTTACTTAGGAACACAGGCTATTGTACTGGTATTTTCACCTTGCCATCAATTAGCTTGGATTCATGTGAATTTTATCTTTTGTCTACTGAGTGGGGAACAGGAGAGCAATGGGAAGGGTAGGTGTAAGCAAAGTAGCCTCAACAGCTATTTCACTGAGCAAACTATGAGCCACTAGAGACTGACAACGCTTCCTAATGTGCACTGTAGCCATTATGAACCTGAGGAGTGATATTAATTTCTAGTGCCGCTCTCCATTTTTGTCTGAGAGCCACTACTTGAAGCCAGGATTCACTCTGCCCCACCAGCACAGCCAGCACAGAGCCACCAGGCAGTGCTGTCAGTGCGGTGAGATTTTCAGGCTGCAAAACCAGGTGGCTTCAGATATTTGGTGTGGGGTTTTTTTTGCAGTAGACAACCTGGAAATAGGGAAATCTACATCAAAGAGGGGAAAGCAAACACTTGAAAGAGAACAAGGTAAATCGCCTCTCACCTTTTTTTCCCATTCCTTATTTAGTTATTGCTCTACTTTGTTGCATTTCCAGTGCCTAAATGGGCTACAAGACAGTTGGAGAGGGCACGGAGTGACAGGTCAAGGGAGAATGGCTTCAAACTGACAGAGAGTAGGGTTGGATTAGATATTAGCAAGAAATTTGTCCCTGTGAGAGTGGTGAGGCCCTGGCACAGGGTGCCCAGAGAAGCTGTGGCTGCCCCATCCCTGGAAGTGTCCAAGGCTGGGTTGGATGGGGCTTGGAGCAACCTGGGATAGTGGAAGGTGTCCCTGCCCATGGCAGGGGGGTGGAACAAAGTGGTCTTTAAGGTCCCTTGCAAAGCAAACCATTCTGTGATTCTATAATTTTATGGTCATTGTGGGTGATCTCTGCATTGCTCAACTTCCCCATGTGACCCAGTTCTCCAGTTAAATCTTTTCCATGGATTCCTGTCCGTGCAGTGTCAGAAAAAAAATTATAAAATTTTATGTATGTTCGTGGAGAAAAAACTACATTGAGAAGTCAAAGCTGGTCTTTCTGTGGAGTCTCATCTCCCTGCCTGCCAGGATGCTGGTTCCAGTGGGGTGAGGGATGGCTGGTGAGGTGTGAGAACCTGCACAGAGGATCTGTATTGCTGTTCAGAGAGAGGCTTAAATCCATTACAGGGGACACAGCGGATGTAGAGCCATTTGTTTCTTCCAAGTGAAGCAGTGGTTTTGTTTCTCTCCTTAAGCACTATTTCAGGATGAAACAGAGAGACACAGCTTAAATTTGTGGGAAGAACAAAAACCATTCCTAAGCCCTCTCGATTTAAGGGTTTATGGTACTTGAAGCCTTTGTTAAACATGGTTGAAAAAGAACTCTGGTCCCTGTACATTTATACACAAAAATCAGTGTATTATTCATCTGCTTGTTGGCTGTACTTACCAAAGCCCTTCTCTTGAAGGTAATACTGATTGTACTCCTGCTGAATTTTTTTGGTCACTCTAATTTCCTGGCAGGGCTGGTCCACAATGCCTTGACCATCTAGGCAAGCCTGCCGTCTCCCCTTGCCCATAGAAGCACCCCCATTAGCCTGTCTTTGATGCAAGCCCTGGTAAAGGGCAACATTTAAACCAGCCACCGACAAAATTAAATAAAAAATTGGGGTTCTGCCCACCTCTTTTTTGTCTCTTGAAATTACCTTCCAGCTCAGCCCCAGAGTAATTCCAAGCTGATGGGAAATGAAAGTCATGGTCCATGGACAGCTAATGGATATCTAAAAGCAGCAAAAAAAGTTAGTGGAAAATTTATCCTCCCCTCGCCCCTAAATCCACCTGAGTTGAGAAGTGCAATACATCAACAGGTCTGCTGATATTTTGTCTTCTAGCACAAGCTTATCATCTCATTTTATCTGCCTCATCATCTTGTGGACCTACAGACTGGCAGTAGATAGATGGCTCCAGAAAGAGTCAAGGTAACATTAAAGAGACAAATGTCTCCCATCTCCCTGTTTTTTTATGCACACTGACTCCACTCCAGAGTCATCTGTACAGCAGTCTCCTCTTGCCACCACTCTGAAATAAAACAAAACCTACCCCTAAATAATGCCAGAAGCCTGAGGTTGGCAAGGCTCAGCAGAGTGAGCAGTGACACCGAGCACTGGCTCAGGGGAGCTGAACCAAGATCCTGCCCAGAGATGTTTCCTGCAGTGACTCCCTCAGGGGACATCACCTCCAGCTCTCCCTGCTTGGAGATGACTCTGCACATCCCCGGCTTTTCCCCCAGGATGTGCTGTTGGAGAAGATGAGACGTGAGGACAGAAGGATGTCACTTCCACTTTGGCCTCTTGTTTTCTCTCTCTGGGGCTGATTTTTGTCACATCCACTCTCAAACTTGTCTTTGTCTGGAATGCAGGAAGAGTCAAGAAGGTTGAGATCAAGTGTCCACCCAGCCCCTCGTGCTGGCCCTGATACCACTCCAGTCTCACCCTCCTTTTATCTCAGGGATTTTTTTTTGAAGCTGATATGGCCTGTGAGTTTAGCAACCACCCATGAATCCCCTGAATTCTTTGTTCTACAGTTAAAAATTTAGCTCTGTCCAAGCCAATACCCTTTAGCAACACTAAAGGCCTCGAGCTGGAGTCTGCAAAGTCTCACTTTAACACTCGTCTTGCCATGTCCTATTCAGAAAAAGAAAGAGCTGTACTTTTCATCTAGAAATATCCTTAGAAATAAATATTCATATATTAAATAATCTTTTTGCATTGGGATATTCTTGTGAAGAGCCTGTTTTGGTAGTCATTCATCACCTAGAGCCTGTGGAACAGCTTCTGTCAAGTGGATGAGATGGGTGATGCACACGGGAGCAAAACCTCCCCTGCACAGGCAGGTGTTGAACCCATGAGAAGCCACTATAAATCCTGCCTTTCCTTTGCTGGCACACACAAAAAGGGAGCAGGACAGGACAGGGCAAAATAACTGGATGCAACAAAGCCTCATTCTGTCTAATATGCTACTCACCTCCAGATATAAAACAACCATCATTCACAGGCCCAGGGGATGGCACACCTGGGACTTTGGCCTGTTGGAGCAATTTGAGGGGGTGCTACCAAGATGATCAGAGGGATGGAGTAATTCTGCTATGAGGAAAGGCTGAGAGAACTGACATTGTTCAGGCTGGAGAAGAAAAGGCTTCAGAGTGACCTAACTGACCATCCAGTACCTGAAGGGAGCCTGCAAGAAAGGTGGAGAGAGACTATTGACAAGAGCATGTAGTGACAGGATGAGGGGGAATGGCTTCAAACTGAAAAATAGTATGTTTAGCTTAGATATTAGGAAGAAATTCTTCCCTGTGAGGGTGGTGAGGCCCTGGCACAGGTTGCCCAGAGAAGCTGTGGCTGTCCCTGGATCCCTGGAAGTGTCCAAGGCCAGGTTGGATGGGGATTGGAGCACCCAGGGACAGCAGAAGGTGTCCCTGTTCTTGGCAGGGAGGATGGAGAGAGATGATCTTTAAGGCCCCTTCCAAACCTTTCTGTGAGCTCCACTCCAAAGCTCCTTAGAGTGCCTCTCCTATTCCTCAAAATTATGAGCACATCCCAAAGACTGAGCCCATTGGTGAGTAGATGCAGTGCATGGCAGGGGGCAGCTGGAAAGTGGAAGAAACACCAACATCTTGTGTTCAGGGACAGACCTTTCATCACAGACTGCTTCTAAGAGCATCATCACGGTGAGAACAGCCGAGATCATTTTATTTCTGATGTGTGAGCATGTGATGGGACTGCTGAAAGCACACTCACTCCAGAAGTGGAGCATGCCTTAGGAAAAGGCACAATGGGGTACAAAATCCCCCCAGTGTACTCATGGTAGTTGAACAAGGTTTTTCCATGAGAGGTCTCGTTTTGGACTTGCATCCCTTGGGTAGAATAGCACATTTCTCTCTGAGAGCTCACAGATCAATAGGGCAGGTGCAGCCCTAAACACAAAAAGCAGGGCAGGAGATATTTGAGGGGTAAGAAACTAAAAATATGGCTGCTCTTGTGAGGGTCAAGATAAAGGTAACATGAGCAGACATGAGAAGAGGACAAGGAAAAGAAATAAAACTTCCAAAGCATTCCCTACTGCTGTTTTCTAAAACCTGTGAGAGGTTTTAGTCTCCAGGAGCCTGTTGGAAAGAAGTTTTCAGCCCTGCCTTTGCTTCTACAAATAGCTTTCTAAAAATACCAGAACGCAGAAATTATCACTGGAATTATTTGATATTTATTGTCATTCAAGTGCTTATGTAGACAAAAGGAAAATATAGATGTCAGCCAAACCCTGGACCATTTCTTCCCTCTTTCTGTGCTCTGGATGAGTTGAGCAAATGGAAATTTCTGTCCCTGGCCGTGTCCCTTCCACCTCCTCTGGCTCAGGAGGTACCAGACAAAGTCAAGAGCACACTTGCTCCAAATTTTACTTTTCCCTAATGAGTCCATCCTGACGACTGGTAAACTCACAGAATAGTTTTGTTCCCACATACACAGCATCATTGCAAGCTGGGAAAAGTATATTCTCTTTCCTAACAGGGTTTTACACATTGAGTACTATCCAGAGTCAGAGTCGTGGTGGGGAGAAGCCTTGCAGCAGTGGGGCTCTGCTCTTAAATCCTAAACTGAGGTTGTGCCCCTCTGCACAGCCACATAATGCCAAATGACCCTCGCAGTGCTCGTTAGAGTGAGGCCCGATGGACAGCAGAGAGAACAAGGCAATAAATCCAGGCTGGGGCCGCCAGAGCCCAGTGGAGAGGAAAGAGTGGGTCAGAAAATTATGTTCCTTCCTGGCAACATTTCCTGAGGTCCAGAACAGGCTCAGAGGTGCCACTTCACACGTGTCCCTTTGCAGAGCACAAATGGGGAAGAAAGCAAAGCTCAAACAGAACTGACTCATCTTCACTGAGATTTATTGCACACAGGGGCTGGTGATGGGCACGAGCCAAGGAGTGTTGAACAGAGAGAGAGATGGATATAACCAGGCTGTTCTCAGCCAGACTAGGCATTCACAGTCCAAAGCAGAAGAAAATTGCAGTCATGCCCACCTTCTAAGTTTCAACTGGCTTCGTCCACAGGTTCACACCCAGCAGTGTTTTCCACCTGTTTTCCCATTGCTTTGCACTGAGGTGCATGGAAACGTGGTGGATACATACTGGGCTGCTCCCTACGAAGCAGAACAGCTTGAGAGCCATTTTTCTCGAGTTTAACAGAGTGGGGAAATGATTTTCACCTAGCTCTCAGTGAGTTCACAAGACCATCAGTCACTGCCTCTGCTGCAGCCCCCGGGGCAGTGGGAGAGGGATTAACCAGGAGATGGCACAAGGCAGAGCAGCACAGAGTGCAACAGCAGCTCTGCTCTACAGCAAAAGCAGGAGCCTGTTGTTACTCAACAGGAGAAACTAAGAGTTTCTGCAGGTTTTTGAGGGGTTCAAAACGCTGGAAAGAGAAAAAGCTCTCTGACTACTTTGCAGCTTGAAATATTCCAGATACACACAAGAGAGAGCAAGGAGACAGTCCTGAAATGCAGAGGGAGATGGATACCCATGAAAAATGTCATTTTCTCTGACACGGGGGATTATTTGCATGGAGTTACTTTATTAAATCACCTTTTTGCCCCTGTGACCACTCTCCAATTGAGCAAAGACACCCCGTGAGTAAGGCCCCCCTCCCCATGCCATGAACAGATTGCAGGGGCATCCAAGTGTTCATGCCACACAAAGCATCCTAAATCACTGTACCAAAGATTGTTTTCATCAAATCCAGCCATTCTGAAAGCACTCATAACCTTACGAAACTGAAAGTCTTCATAATCTACAATTCCAAACAAGTCAGTCCCACCACGACAGGAAAGAAACCCCATGAAAATCCAGTCCCTGTATTGGGTCTTGGTGGGGTTTGACAGCCTGTGATGCCAGGGTGCAGCTTAGTGATGCTGGTGGGAGCAGGAAGATGGATCAGAGCACAGCCAAGAGCAGGGCCCAAGGACAGACAGAGCAGGGAACAGAAATGCCCTGGGGACTCACCTGGGCTGCCTTTTTTAACATGGCCTGCAGCATCAGGGGTGAGCCACATCCCCTCAAATATTATTTTACAGTAAAAATACAGTCATGAGGCAGGATGAGGGGCAAAATCCTGAGCTTCAGTTGAATCTTTTCTAGAGATGAGGGTCAGAGTATGGTGGGATCCAAAGGGAGGTTCATGTTTGTGAAGAGTGGCTCACTTTCCTCCCTACAAGAGCAAAGAACACACACACAAAATGCGGTTTACTCTGTCTTCTCTCTTGTGTTTTGCTGACAGCTCCATAGGGGAACTCAGGAGCAGAGTAGCCGAGATATTGCAGGTACAGCTGTGAGGGTAATGGGTTTTTCAGTTCATTTGGAAAACAAAACAGAGCTGTTCTGTGTTGACCTGCAATATTTTCCCACTATAATGAGAGAAAAGGAGCAAATATCTTCAATCAACCAAAACATTCAGTTTGACCCAAAATAAAAGCTCCCATTTTGTTTACATGGCACTCACCCATTCCTTAATTCATATTAAATTCAAAACAAGAAATACCATCAAGCAAAATGTTTCGTGTTTAGCTGAATAGTTTTTCTTACCTTCCTGCCCTCACCTGGGGCACTCTGCGCTGATGCAAGCCGAGTTTGCAAAAGATTTTGTGTTGTTTTTCAATTACACGGAAAAGTGAAGGGAAGCCTTTCTGCAGGCTGAGCCCTCCCGACCCGGTTTGGGGCGAGGCTGGCAGAGCATCAGCAGCGCTGCGGGAACCTGCTCCTGCCTCCCCGGGGACGGCTGCAATAACAGCACCAGCTCCCTCAAATCAGCAGCTCAGAGCTCCTTTCTGCCCCATCCAAATATCTGTAATAAAGGCAATTCACAGCTCAGGAGAGGTGCACCCTCCCTCCCCACTGATGGCTACCTGCTAATCAACGGCAGCCACCCCCCTGCATCCCAAAATGTGTTATTAATGGGTCGGCATCCCCCGGAGAACAGCGGGAGAACTGAAAGTAAACCATCAGGTTGTGTCAGGAATGGAGTCACAGAGCAGCTCTAATTGAAACTTCTCTGTCATTTACTCATCAGGAATGTAGAGCTCCTTCTTTGAATGAAACATTAGACACCAGCCTGACAGCTCCAGGTGGAAGATTATCCGGCAGCTTAATCGCTCCCTGACAGCCCTGGTTACTCCCACATCAGCATCTATTAACCTTCCTTTTATTCAGACCCTTTTTAATCAGTGGCTCTGGGTGCTTTGGATCAAAAGCCAGTCGGATCTCAGGCAGGATGTGAGAGCTGCATCTCTCCATCGAAGCTCTGCTGTTTGAGGGGGCCAGGGCTGCCTGCCAGGTCACCTCCTCTTGGGTGGAAATCTTCAGAAAAGAGGTTGCCTTCTGAAACTGCTAATCCACTTTATCTCCGGGAAGGAGATAACTGCTTTGCCAGAAGTTGGGGTGTTATCAGAAGCTTCAAAATTTGGGGTGTGCTGTTAAAAGCCCCAAGTAATGGATGTGAAAAAAGGCACTGTGAAAAATTCAGCTTTAATTTAATTTAATTTTTGATAAGTTAGTATTGAGCCTTTAGGTTTGCCGAGAAAGCTCAAAACCAGATGGGAGCGCACCCTCAAGGCTCAGACATTGGAAGACAGATAAAGAGAACCCAAAGTTTATCCTCTCTAAATCAAGACTGGATGTCTCTTGAAAATTGATGCTATAACTCAAACAGAAGTTATGGTCTTGATGCAGAAATTATTAGCTGAATCTTCCCAAGCTGTATTATGCAGGAAGTCAGACTAGATGATAATAGTCCCTCCTGGCCCTCGAGTCTATGAATCCTTCTCCTGAGTATTGTCCCAAATTGTCCTTTCCTGTGTTATATGCTTGGGTCCAGATTCTCAATGGCATTCAGACAAACAGGTCTGGGTATGCATTTTCAGGGGGAAATAAAGCAATTTTAGCATCTCCATAACATCTTTCACCAGTTCTTTCTTCTTGCTCCAAGTCCCCAGCACAGACCCAGGGAGCCAGAAAGCCTGAGGTGATGAGGTGACTGAGGCACTTTGGGCTTCACATTGTCCCAGCCCGGTGACACAGGGCAGGTGCCTGGCCCACGGTGTGTGTGTGGCTCAGCCTCTCCTCGTTGACACCAAGGGTGTGACTGCCCTTGCCCAGCACCTCTGGCCCAGGTGGTCCTGCTGAGCTCACTACACCTTTGCTGAGCAGATGGGAAGTGAAAGGGCCACTTCAAGCTCTGTATTTGTGAAAAGGCTCTTCCCTTTGTCTGACACCTTTTACCCCTTCCAATTCCATTTGCTGCTCCTCCCAGTTAGCAGCATCTCCCTGGAACAGGCTGAGCTGGCTGGCTGCCGGCTCATCCCAATGATCTGTGTGCTGCACCACATGCTGCTCCTCGCTCCTTCCACTGACCCAGATGCCCAAAGATTCAATATTCCCTTCCCATGCCATCCTGGCAGATTTTGCTTCAGCCTTGGGCCAGATTGTCTTTGCTGGCTGCAGTTGGCCTGGCAATACCACAGTGGAGCCATCCCTAGAATAAATAAACAACCATCACGTGAATGGACATCACCTCTTCTGCTATAAGGGATACTTAGGACTTTCCAACATGTCCTAAGTTGTCTCAGTGGGGAGGAGTAACAGCCTTCAAGTGGTGAGCCTGTATTTCTGCAATGCAGCCCTGGAAACCTGAAATTCAGCCTCCCACCTGGGGTTCCCAGCCCCATTAATAATCTGAAATAAGACTCAGTCTGTGCCCAGCAGAGCTTCCAGCAAAGTCAGACAAGCCAAACCAGCATGCTAGATAATAGCTGAGGGCTGGAAGGAGTGCGGAAAAACCTGGGTAAAGGGAAAGAAATGGAAAGGACTGTTGATGGGAACATGTGGAAAGATGGATTTGATGGAGGAGAGGAAAGGTAGTTTGGGGAAAAGGAGAGGAATTTGTCCAAAACAGTGGCAGGCAGCGCTGGAGGAATAACACTGACAATGAAGAGACTGAGGGAATAGGAAAGCAAAAGGGCTGTGAAATATAAAAACTAAACATAGCAATAGCAGTGGAGAATTGGAAAGGTCTTTGCTGGACACCACATGTAGCTAACCAGGTATAAGAAGCAAAAAGTCCAATGGATGCATTGTGAGTGGTACGAGTAAAAGACAATAAAAATAGAAATTATGACCTTGGACAGAGGTGAAAAATGTAGAAAGAAAAGGCAAATTCTTATCTAGTGAGGTCAGGAGGCAACTTCGTGGCTTATGAACTTTTACACACTGTGAATGAGGTAAAAGAGGGACTAAAACAGCTAACAAGTGAGGAGGCTCAGTTTAACTATGTATACATTGATAGAATGATATTCCACCATCAAAACAAAAGGATAAAAACACACCAGGGAGAAGTTGCCTTTCCAGAGCAGCTCTGGTGTGACAAGGAACCATCATCATCCACCCAAGCACTGAGAGAGCTGAGCTGTTTGATGTGTCACGGTCAGGGGAGGGAGAAGAAGGGAGCAGTGAGACACAAGGATGAGGCAAACAACAAAGCTGACCCCTAATCCAACCCACTACAAAAAAAAAAAAAAATTAAATTGAAGATTCTTTGTTTTCCTCACTTGTATTTATTACACAGGGGTCAAGGCACAAGCCAGCATGGACTGGGGAGAGAAATGCTGCTGCATGGAGATCAGCCGTGTTCCTCCTGAAGCACAACTGCCATTTCCCTTTCCATCTCCCATTCTCTAAAGGGAAGTTACAGAAAAAAAGGTGTTCAACTATTCCTTCTTTGACACAACCATATCAGATATTTGTACCACTCGATTCATGGGAAATATTCAGATTTCACACTGTTAGTGTCTCAGGAAGTTCATGCAGATACCCAGAGACATTTAATCATTGAGTTTGTCTTTATTTAATAGAGGTTGTTTAATAGAGTCTGCAAATCTGTTAAAACCACAGTGGATCAGCACTTAATAAACCACAAGGGATCTTGGGGGTTTCCATGCCAATTAAGCATCAATAGCCCTGGATTTGGAGGTCTTTCACACAAAGAGTTTGATTTTGGCTCTGCTAGAGACTAATAGCATTAACACACAGCCCTCTGCCTCACCACTGAATCTAATGAGGCACAAACCATCATAGTCTGGTAGAGATCCAAACCCTCCCAAATGCCAGTGGGCTTGAATTTAATTCACACCTACTTCTAACAACAAAAAGGAGAGTATTAGAGCAGCAGGCCTGGACTTAGGCGTGACAGTATCTGGGGAAGGCTGGAGACCTCTCTGAGAACGATGAAAGAAGGTCAAGCCCGTGGATGAAGCACGTGCTGATTGCAGAAGATAATTTACTCGCCTCAAGTGCTGGTGATCCCAGCTCTGCCCCCTGCATATGGTTAGAGAAAGGATGAATACCTTGGCTGGCAGTGGCTGTGGAGTTCTGAATTATGGGAGTTTGACAGGCTATGAACCCCTGCTGAATAGCAAACCTGGGAGCAGGGTCAGGAGTGTGCCCTGTGAGGTGACTTCAGCACAGCCAGCTCTATCTGCATAATAAGTGCTCAGATTCTAATCATTATTTATAACCCCCACAACGCTACTCACCTGAGGAGCACAAGAAAAAACTTTAAAAGATGGTTGCAGCTTATTTACAATGGCTCCATTGGTTCGTAGCACTCTCCAGATGCATGTTAAAGCAGCAATAAAGGAAGCAAAAGCATTTTTAAAATCTGCTTTTAGAGCTGTGCATTGGTGACATGTATTTAAATCATCTGCATGCCATCAAGCATGGGTTCAAATTTAAATGTCACCGTGAAGCTCTTTCTCTTATCCCTTCACAGAGTCATTTGTCGTCTTCCAATTCATGGCAATAAAAGGAAGTGAACAGAAAATTAGACAAACAAATAAAAATCTATGTTTTTAATGCAAAATGCAACCCTGGAAACCTCTTACTGTAAGTTTTTTTTTTTAAACATCATTCAAGACGAAGAGGGAAGGAAAACAAAGCAAAGCTGCTGTTAAAAGAAACAATAGACAAAGCAAAAGTCTTTCTCTTTGCTTAAATGTTAGAAGTAATCATCAAATGAAATAATCATTATGGTGGATCATCTGGCTGCCAAAGTGAATGTTTACCTTTCTGTTTATTACCACCACCGTTGGGATAAATTTGAATGAACATTGAGAGGACTGGAATTAAGGGGTACGCTTTTTCTCCCAGTCTTTAATTCTATACTCATGAGAGCAGCCTCATTTCCCAGATCACTGAAAAGTCTTTTTTTTTTTTCCTGACAATCTGACAAAGTGACTCATGTATTCCAATATTTTTTTCAAGAATCCAATTCAATTCCTCAAGTTATAGCATTCCTCTAAATAGGACAACCTCTGTCATTCTAATGCTTCTTTTGAACAGCAATCTTATTTTTATCTTAGACAAAATATTAAAAACAAAATCCATAAGCAATATAATATGGTTTCCATAGCTGTCAACACTATTAAACCATTATTTCAGTTTTACATTACAATGGAAACTATAGAACAGACACAGATTATATGATACCAATGATAAAATAATTATTACCTTCAGTCATAGGGCCAAATGTTTGACTCCTAAGGCACAAAACACTGGTGCTGATGCCAGAATGTAACCTGCCTTTTCACCTCTAGGGCAAAAATACTCCAACTCAATTTTAAGGCTAGTTGATGGTAAGCAAGAGATTTCTGATTACAGTCCTTTACTATCAAATATTTGTTTTGTCTTATCAGAGTGAAAGTTTTGAATTTTTCCACAAAAAGCTCAGCTTCTGCAGTCTTGGTATTGAGATGAGGATCACTATTCTTCTATAAAAATAATAAAGGCTGTAAGTTGGACCCAGATGTAGGAGAAAACATCTTGAAAATATACGTCAGGTTATAATACCAAAAGAAACCTTAAAAGGACTCAGAGTGTTCTTTCCAGAAGTCTCATTTAGTGTCAGACTGAGGCTTTGAGGAAAACTTGAGTAATGGATGTACTCAGAAAATCTATACACTTCAATAAAATTAGTTATGAGATTGAATTCCAGAGCCTCTTAAACTGGGAGATTTTTCTTTTTCTGTGGATGCTATTGGGCTTTGGGTCAGGATCAATTTGTATCCAAAACAAAACATTCATTTCATCACTAGAAAAAGTCTCTAAGTCAACACCAGTGCTGGAAAGGGGAATTGGAAAATCCCACCCGCTGCCCAAATCTCTCCACTGGCACAGAGGCAGAGGCAGCACCACGAGAGCTGTGACCTCCCTGGCTTTGCCCCAGTGCCCCCAGTTAGGAAACTCCAGCAAGCATTTGGGTGTACTGGTGGTGCGGTTCTAATTCAGCCGTTCTTGTCACAATGTGCCCACAGCTCTACCCAAGGCTGATCATCCCAATTTACGGGCCTGGAGTGACAGGACAAGGGGGGATGATTTCAGACTGAAAGGGAATAGGTTTACATTAGAGATTGGGAAAAAATCCTTCCCTGTGAGGGTGGTGAGGCCCTGGCACAGGTTGCCCAGAGAAGCTGTGGCTGCCCCATCCCTGGAAGTGCCCAAGGCCAGCAGAACAGCAAACAGAACTGAACAGCAAACAGAACTGAACAGCAAACATAAGGAAATATTTTTCCTGGGTTCACAAACCAAAAAGTCTCACAAGGAACCTGGATGGGTGTGTGAACACATTGGTCAGCTACAGAAAGCGGGTTTAGGTGTCTGCAATCAGCTGAGGCACTTAAGAGTTAATTTGGCATTCATGGAAGCAAAAGGTTATTTGGTCTAGATGAAAGAACAGTTTGAACGAGTCCCATTCAGCATTCCTAACAGAGCTGGAGGAATAATCTGCTCTGTCAATTTGGCCTCTTGTCCTGTTTTCCAATTATCCTCAGGCAGATGGTGATTTTGTTTTATTTATTCACGATTGGAATTATTTGCTGGATAGCCTCAATAAACAATTCTCACTTGATGCATTGCCAGTGAGTAGTTTCCTTGGGATCTTCAGTGCTTGCTTTGCTTCAATAAGATGCAAAGACCACCTGGAATCACTGTGGTCTCTACTGGGATGAGCAGATGCCTTACAAACAGGTTTCCAAAGGAAAAAAGGGTGTGATTTCAGTTTCAACATTTCCTTTCTAGGAATATTTCTGTAAACTGAGCAGTTTCCCATGAGCACATCTGACAGTCATTCCAATGCCCAGAATTACCTCAGGTACACAAAACAACACCTGAGCTCCCAGCCCAGCCACAGACCTGGTCCCTCAGGTCTCTCTTTTCACTTCCCTGCTCAGAGCTGAGGCTTTTGGCTCTTCCTTCATATGACAGACACTCGTCAGCACAATGGTCAATGTGGAGGAAATTTTAAGCAGCCTACGACTGCCTACTCAGTCTTTTCAAATATTTTACCATCCATTAAAATAAAAGCTTTTCAGGGAAAAGTGACATTAAAAATAATAAGCTGATGTATCCAAGCCTGCATCTCCCCTCTGCCCGGGTCCCTCAGTCCTCCAGCATCTCCCCAGCCTCTCTGATGACCCAACATCTCTTCATGTGCTCCCTCACCTCCTCCTTCTGCTGGGAGAGGCTTTCAGATGCTGAGTGGCTCCCCACCTCAGAAAACCCACAGTTGTCACCTCCCACTGCGTGTTAGAGTTAAAAGGCAGACTCAGGTCCTTGAATGAGGAAGGTTGTCCTTTGTCTGTCAGGAAGATGGATGAATAGATAATATTGGAGAGGCTGTTTAGCTTCATGCTTGAATTCCACGGCATCTGAGCAGCACTGGGATATTATAAATACTCAAAAATAATCCAAATCAATAAAGCATAGGGAAATTCCCATCGGGTATCACATCTCATATAATAACTGTATCTGTCTGAGCAGGGAACCTAAAATATCCACATTATAGTTCTGTTTTGAGGGATTATTTACCTAACCTAGAGGAGTCTACTGATCTCATGCATTCTTTGAAAAAGTGCACACCTATTTATGAAAAATATTTTGCAGTTTGATTTCATACTATATAAGTTGCCAATGAATTGTGAGCCTGCTCCATTTTTCCAGATATGGTTTTCCACCAGGCAGAAATAAAGCACAAAATTACTTTTCTTATTTTATGGGCCACGAGAAAAAATCACCAATCTCAGGACTTAAATACTGGCCAGCAAAGCAAATGACCATTCAAAGGAGAATTATAGAAGCATAAGGAATTGCCAATAAATAACACGCTGTTATTGAAAGAACAGGGTGAGCTACCAAGCACATGAGAGGAAAAACCAATGTTCTTAATGCTGAGATCCTAAACAACCCTGGCAGCAGCTCCCAAGAGGACAAAACCATATATTCCAGTGACTCTGAAAAGGTCATTGGGTTTCCTTAATGAACAGTCTGGAAATCAGCATCTATACATAAATGCAGAAATATATAAAGCCAGGAGCTGAAGCTCATGACAAGCTTGTCGAGTTTTGAAGTAATGTTGAGCTGGTATTTTCCAGTGTAGAGCAGGACAAGCTGAAACAGTGAAAATTCAGGGGGTTGTAACTCAGTGTTCACAGAAGTTCAGAATGGCTTGTGTTGGAAGGGATCTTAAAGATCCTCTCATTCCAACCTCTGCCATGGGCAGGACACCTTCTGCTTGGGTTGCCCCAAGCCCCATCCAGCCTGGCCTAAATGTGGATGTTCAAACTGAGAGAGACCAAGTTACTTCTCTTGGGAGACTGGGTTTGGAGCTGTGAAGTCCTGGACATCTGTGGAGAGCCACCAGCACATTCTCATGACCAGGATGTGCAATGGCTTTTTGAGAATAACTTCATTGTTAAACAGGGGCTTCTCACAGCATCACTCTCCTGCCTTTGCCTGATGGAACAAACCCCAGAGGAATCTGGAGTGTATTTATGGAGGGACTTCAGAGCTGAGATCTTCTCTCATTTGGATGCTGCAGGAAAGTGTGCAAAGTTGGGAATTCACATTGGCCAGGCTGAGAGGACAGGCTGGGCTAATTTGACTCTCTGTGTAATTAAAGGAGAAACAGACTGAGTGCTGTGAAGCATTTCAACCAGGAACCTAATTTAGCTACTCCAAGTCACACTCTGGGAGCTCTCCCTGCTCCCCATTGGTTACAGAGGGAAGTAAAGGAGATCAGGTAGCAAAGTGAACTGATTAAATTGCCTGTCTGAAATTGCATGGTACAAATACCCTGCAAAGTGCCCTAGAACAGAAAGATTAGCACAGTTCTCAGGGAGGTGTAAAAGGCCTTGAGCTGTATCCAACAAGGATTGCACAATTTTTCCAACTGCTGCTGGTTTTTGGAAGCTGCTGCTGCTGCTGAAAATTTGTTGGACAAAATGTTGTTCAAGTGCTGGAGAATGGCTTAGCAAAATAAAGCAAAATAAAAAGTCCCAATTAACACCAAAATCCTGGATATATCCTTTTTTCCCCCATAGAATTCAAATCAGAGCACAGGCATGACAGGGCAACACACAGGATGTGCTGAAAGGGAAAACTTCTTGTGATAAGTGTAGGTGTTTGCAATGGAAAATTTGGACTTTAGAAAATAATTTTACAACAATGTTGGAGGAGGAAGTCCCCTTTATAAAATAAAAAGCATTGTGAAACAAAGATTTAATACATACCATTCAAAATAAAAATAATAAGGATAATAGTAAGTTTTCAGCTTCTTCCACAGCCTGACAAAGGATCTAACAAGTTAACACAAAGGCTGGAAAACAAACAAAAAATTCCTTTTTTTTTCCTATAAAAGAGGGAGGGGGGGAACCACATTTGAAATAATTGGAAAGTTTCCTATTGGCTTCAGTGGTACTGGCTCATGAACAGTCTTTGGCTAAGAACTTTTAGATGTATCTTAATAATAATAAATTTTATCAGTCCTTCGGATGATACAGCAGGGAAATATATTTTCTTTTGTAAGTAGGTGCCATAGAGTAGTTTGACTCTTTCTTCTACAGCACTTTGGTGTAAGCACTGCTTGGAAAGAGGGTCTGTCCTAAGTTCAGCTTGGCGTGTGAGAAAAATCCTGAATTCACAAGTATTTAGGGACATGCACCTGCCTGCTTTAGCAGAGATTCTTTATACCCAGCATTTTTCCTTTTTGGGCTAATTGAGCTCCCCTGGCACTGCAGAGACACTGTGCCCTAGAAAAACTCTCCCAAGATGGATTTGCTTCCATGGCTCTCCTCCTCTGCTTGTTTCATCCCCTCAGAGCTGTAACTTACAGAGGCTCATTTTACAAAATCTCTCTCTGTTGACTTCTGTGCCCACCGTGTTGTCCCTGTTCACTGGAGCAAAAGCATTTTCCTACCATCTCCCAGTCCTCCAAGTCCTGTTACTGGAAATGAAGTCTCGATGTCTGGAGCAGCTGCTCCTGCCCATGGAAGATGGAAGCACCAAACTGTTAAATTAACAGCTGCAAACAGCTCATGGAATTGGGATGAAAGCAAATGAACGTGGCTCCAAATCATTCCTTCTGAGCAAAGCAGGCCCCTGCTGCTGAGGGCACAAAGCAATCAGCCTGGCCAGGCTGGAATTCCACACCAACCCAAACTCCACCTCTAAGGCCAATCAGTTTAGATGAAACACTTCAAGGGATAAAAATAATCTTGCAACTGATGGAGAAACCTTAAAAAAACATTGTGAAACAGAGGGATTTTTTAAGCCCCACATTGCTGCTCAGCTGGCAGTGTTTTTTTCTGGACTGTTTCACCCATCCCTACACGATGATACAAAAGTCAGCGCTTCATTGAACTTCCTAATAGCCAGGACATATTTCCTTCACAACCCCAGTGCTCTCTCTCGCTATGAGCTTTCTCCTAAGCAGCATGACACAACATATTGTAAAGGGAAAATGATAATTAGAAGGAACATTCGAGCAGAGGAAGTTGTCTGGAAAAATGCTTTAGTTAAATGAAGCAGTGAAGATTGTTTTTAACTTAATCTGTTAAACACACTCGCTCACACGCACACGCCCCAGATCTGCCCCAGCACAGGAATGTCTGCTCACTGCACAACTGCTGCCCAGGGGTGGAGCACAAACCTGGACAAGGAGGAGGAAAGGATTCCCCTTTTGATTTTGCAGAGGTTACATGGAAATGCAGAGGGATCAAAGGTACATGAAGTACCCAGGTTCAGGAGTGAAGTGCTGCCAGAGCCACCTCTGTGACCCAGCTCTGTCACACTCTGTGGATGCACCGGCTGCCCCTTCCACCAGCTCAGGGACTTCACACATTCCCAGGGAAAACCTGCATCACCACTGGGAACACAGTTCAGCTGGGATGCTTGAAGCTTGCTTTCAACACAGAACCATTCTTCACATGGACAAGTGTTTAAACCATTGGTACTTTCAGACACACGTGTTAGGAATGGATGGTGAAGACATATCTGATACAAATTACAAATACCAGAGAGAGAAACAAATGGAAAATGCTGTCCTGAGAGAAAGAAAAAGAAACATACCCCAAAAAAGAAAATCTATTGCCCTGACAGTCAGTTCCTCTTTGACTAGTTGGTGGGATGGTGGGAGACAATGGAAATCTGAAATGTTCCATTTTTTAATTAACCAGATCTCTACAACACCAGTATCTTGTGCACTCAGAAATGTTTGACTTTTGCACAGAAGAGGGAACCATACTTTTATTTTGGACCCAATTAATTTGGGCATGGATGAGATGAGCATAGAATTCCAATTTTTGAACAATAAATATCAATTTTTCTTTGGAAAAGTTCACTCTGCCAACAGTCTAAAAACTACAGGGATACCAGGCTTTCAGAAGCAACCCCAAGTGAAAGGAGGTTGCACAGTGCAGGCAAAGGGGCCAAAATCTTTTAATAAAAGTGCTTTTTCAGGTAAACCTCCATCCCTAATTGTTCCAATATGACCAGGATTGTTCTCTCTGTGGAGATCTAGGGATGAGCTAATGAACTGCCAACCAGTGAATGATCATGGCATAGGGAAGAAAGCAAGTGGTGCTGGAATTGGAATGGGATTATGTGGGAGAGGGGTTTTCCTCCTGCTTGTAGCTCTGCTTGAGCCTGTAGGTGTGGTGCAGAATGAGACCAATACAACACATGTATTCCCCGGAACGGAGATTTTTTTTCTGTTTTCTGTTCATACAGAAGACATTTCTGCTAATACAGTATGACTTCTTTTCTGGTAACCTTCTACTTTTCTTTGTCTGCCCTTGGTTTCCTTTTGTCTTCCAGCACAGAGAGAAGAATTTGAAAGCAGAGCTGAGTTTCAGCTCTTTGCTGGCTGCTCAGGGCAGCGCAGCTCAGCTCATTTGTGCTCAGGCTCCTTTCCACAGCACTGTAAAGTCAGGTTAGGACAGGGCAGCTGTGGGTCAGTGGTGCAATAATTTTCCTCCACAGTGTTTTTCAAAGAGCTTTTAGAATAACATGACAATTGCCAGTGTGGATAAGATCAGTGACTGTTTCACCGAGTGACTTACCTCAGGAAATGATCAAAAAAGAATATTCATAGGGAAATATAAAACCTGCCACCCAGGAAAATAATGTAACAAATCCCTAGTGTGATAGAAAATAAATCTAGAGAAGAGCAATGAAACTCTTAATGCATTCAGGAACTTCCCTCTTGATTAACTATTACTATTTTGGTTATTTTAATGGTCCTCTTTGAATCTAGCTAAAAATTATGTACTTTCATGTAGGAGATGAAATGAAAATGGCACTCCTAGCCAACCCTCACCCTCTGCTTTCTTCCACCCATTGCTCAGATACATTGCCTTGTCCAAGAAGATGTTAGAGACTGTTCACTGAGAACAATGTCTGCCCACAAATCTGCTCTTCACATCGGTGTAAATCTTGACTCCTCTCACCCTAGAAAAGAAGCCAATTCCTTGTGACCAAATGAGAAGACAAGAGGATAATCCAACACTGTGATGATGGGCCCTGATTAATTAGCTTGTCTTTCTGGGTGGAAGTACCAGAGGTGATCCTGCATCAGAAGAAAGGGAGTCATGGGAGGTAATATTCTCCACCAGAACCTCTACAGCAGAATATCAGCCCAAATGATACATTCCTCCTTGTTGGATTTTATGTTTCCAGTAAATTTTGTGCAGGTGGAAAATGCCACTTTCATAGCCCTGGAGATCCAGACACTGTTGCAGACGTTATTTCTTTTCCTGGCACCACCTATAAACAAGTATGTTTGTTTGGGGTTTTTTTCCCTTATCCTTTCAAAAGCTCTCCCATCCAAATGGTGTCCAAATTCTCTCTTTATAGAGGCAAAACATGTTCATACATGAGAGGGAGAAATACTGCAACTACTTAGTGAGGAACTCCCAGTACCTTTAGTCAGGTTGCAGATTGGTTGACTTGGGTATTGATATTGGCTCCCTTGTTTGTCTTTCCAGTTTAAGCATCTGTTCCTAAGGAGAAAGGACAATTTTTGGTCATCCACTCAGCTCATGGATAATCTGTCCATGAAATGCCTTGCTACAACACTTGAAGCACATGGAAATCATTATTTTGCAATGTCTAATGTCAAACAAGACAATTTTTTCTTTTTTTTCTCTTATCATGTTTATACCTAAAAATCAGAACAATGGTTTACATCCATGTGAACACTCTGATATCACAAATATTCAAAATTGGGTCTTTGTTATTTTCACTTTGGACTGGCAAATTGGCTCATGGCATCATGAGGGTTTCATGTGACAGGAAAACATCCATAAAAATGGCAAAACTGCCAGCAGCAGAGAGTTCAGGCTCTGGCACCTGACTGTGCTTTTGCATTTGCAACTCCCTGCAGCACATTTGAGAGCTGTGCAGCAGCCAGTTTTTCTGATTTGTTTTTCTGATTTGTTTTTCTGTTCTTGAACTTTACTCACTGCTATCCGTATCATTTTGAGAGCTCAGAAGACCTGATATACCAGATTTTTTCTAGAAGAATCTGTTGCAGGAAGTGCTGTGAGAGCACCCAGAGCCTCCATGGCCCATCTCTCATTTTTAAGGACAGTACATCAGCCAGACTCAGTTCTGAAAGTGCATCTGGCACTGTGGATACCAGACATTATCTGAAGGCTGAAAAAGTCCATTTTCTGCATCAATGGCAAAAAAATAGGGCACAGAACAGCCACTGACTTTAATAGAAGCAGGACAGGCTGTAGCTTAAAAGGAATCTGCTCCAGATGACCAGTCTGAGCTGGTGATTTACTATTACTCCTGCCACCTCAGTGCTGTAGTAGAAGCTATGTTTGGGTGAAAGTCTATATGGGCTGTCAGAATTGCTGCTTGTGTGCTTTCTCTCCTGTAACAGGACTAAACACTCTGACACTTCCTACCCAGGAATATTTACTGCTACAGCCACGGAGAAACATCAAATTAAATTTTCCAACCAAGGCAGACTTCCTCCAGCCCTAGTAGAGCATTACAGATTTACTCAATGACAGCTAAGGAACTTCAGACCATCAGCATTTATCCTTAGCTTTGATTTCTGGGTAAAAAGTTATAAATAAAATCCAAATTCAATAACTGCTCTCCTTGCAAAACATGTGTCACCTACATAGATCCATCACACACAGGCAAGCGCTACAGCACTCTCATTTGTACTTTGTCTGCAGGTGGCAAACTAAACTCAGGAAATAAATGTACTGTAACAGAAAAGTTAAATGTTAAAGTAGAATTAAAAGCTAAACAAGCACTTTCACACCAGAGAAACTTTGACTTTACTACTGTCTCCATTGTACAGAAAGATTTCTAAAGGACTTTAGGCCATGCCATGGAGATCCTTTCCAGCTGATGTAAAATAATATCCTCCCCTTCCAGATCCCTTTTCCCCTAATTTACCTCCAGGATGACAGTGTAAGCAACTGTGTCATTGTCTTTGTTTCCATCAGGGAGTCCTGGATGTTCCTTCTCCTTCCTACTCCTTGAAAGTTTGGGGTGAAAACAATGTGCATTATAGTGCATTATAGCAAGATGCACTTTCCTGGAGACATTGCTCATCTTTAAAGGATAGTGACTAATCTCTTTCATTATTTCTCTTTCATTAGGGAAATAATTGTCTGTACTGGCGAACTTGTAGAAGGAAAATAAAGTAAACAGTAAGTAGGGATGTGAATAAATAGAATGAGTCAATATTGCTTTTGTTAAGTCAAATTGTGGCCAGAAATTTCCTGGAGTTCTTTGAGGGTGTTTATGAGCTTGCAAGTAAAAAGGATTGGTCAACATAGCAGAGTTGTATATCCAAAAGATTTCCATGAAATTTCCTCACTAGGGGTCTTACAGAGCAGAGACCTCCACGGCATAAAAGACCTGTTCATTTTGTGGATTATCAACTGGTTATAATATAAAGAACAAAATGTAAGAATAGTTTTTACTGACTTTCAAGAAGTTTGTAAAAGGTTGTCTGCTAGAACTGTTTTTATTCAATAGCTCTACATAACCTCAAAATGGGGATGAATATGGCAAATTGCTGAGGACAGAAATGTATTTACACTAACCAAACTTGAAGTTTATTTTACAAGAATGTATAAAGCTCCCAGGACATATTAAAATAGTAGAAGAAATACATTGGGATGGAATTTATGACTGGATAGATTATAGGAAACTGGATTGTGCTAAGTAGACAATGATGATTCAACTGTGGTGGATGAAGAAGGGCAAAAGATGAGATAAACCTATGAAGTTATCAGCTGTGTGGGGAAGATGAACATGGAGAGATTATTCCATTTCTTTCAAAATAAAACCAGGGATGTATATAATGAGAAGAGTTGGGAAAAGAGTTAAAACAAAGAAAAATATATTTTTTTAGCGCAAAACAAATAATTGCTTTGAGGAGCTCCTTTTCCCAGGATATTTCAGTGGCTGAAACTGTGAACAGATTGGAAAAAGGTTCCTTGAGATAAGCTGCTGTTGTTGCACAAAGCTATTACACATATTACACATTATCAAGCCCAGAAAGCGCTGAACTCCAGAAGCTGGGAGAATCATCAATTTAAAATTAACTTTCTTCTTGTAGATGCCATCCTAGAGAACCTGCTATCAGCTCCCATCAGGAACAACACAGGGAGTTACCTGGTCTTGGATCCAGCACAGCAGAGCAGTCCTTCCATTTTTATGGGAGTAATTCCATAGCACGGCCACCACCTGAACCTGCCTGGCAAGTGAAGTGCCTGCAGGGGAGATGGGCCACAGCTTACCTGGACATGGGTAGGAGGCTACAATAATTCTGGATTTTATATCCATTTATACCTCTGATTGCTTGAATTATGTCTTCAATATACCTTGCTTTGTATGGGAATGGGATTATCTATTTGCAGTGATATGACATAACACTATATAGAAAATAGTTAATTTAATAAAAGATTGCCTATCTGTATATAAAACAAATTTTCCTCATCTTAATAGTGTCACTGGAGAGAGCTAACTGGTTGTTCTTAGCTGAAAGGACAAAATCGTGGTGGAGTCAAACTCAGTGTGGGAAACCAGGAATGTTTGTCAACAGAGAGACTTGGGGGCGAAAAAAGTGATGAAAAAGAGAGTCAATGCACTGTGACCATGAGCCTCAAGCCCGCCCTCTCTTCCTTTCCTGATACTGTAAAAGGATTAGGAGGGTTTTGGAAGGTGTTTGGCTGTGAAGGACACCTATAAAACACACTTACCCCTATTCAAAACCATTGGAGTCAAAGGGGCCCTTTTCTGCAGCACTTGGTGTTCAGTTCCCAGAGCAGATTATCCATGGCAGATAACTGGCAGGGAAGTAGTGCTCTGCTGCCTTCCTCAGCCATTAATTGCAGATCCAAATCAGCTGCCCAGACAGCAAAGACAAGAACAAGTTTGCCACTCTCTGAGCTTGGCTTAGCTCAATCTGCCCCCAGACATGTCCTGCCCTCCTCCCCATCACCCTCAGAGCTGCTACACTGATCAGACTCCTTCCCTTTCTTCAGAACTGCTCTGTGGCTCTGGTGTTTGCTGGAAACCACTCCCCTGACAGGTGACACTTGCACGTTATTAATGAACAAAGACACCATCTTTTTGTGTGCTGGCTCCCAGCTCCATCCCACAAGGGGCTGCTTTTCCAGAACTGCTTGGGAGTGTGTGGGTTGCCTTGTTGCATTGGTTGGGTAATGAAAGGGTACAGAAAACAGCCTGAGATCTGCTGCTGGAGACATGTAATTATTGCTGATCTCGAGAGAGCTTGTAAGTTGGGGTTTCTTTATTATTATTTGTGCTATGACAATTGTATCTGGATGTTTACCCTTCAGCCTTATCCCATACTTAACAAGCTAAAAAGATGGATGCATCAGCAGGGTTTCTAAGGGGAAAGGAGTGTGGTAGAGTGTTCAGTCCCCTGTGCTGCTGTGTGAATGTTTCTGAAAGCACTGGATGCAGGTGATTGCAGATTATCTGAGGGACTGTTTGAGTTTGTTTCTGTCCTGTATTTTTTTGGTCAGTGATTAACACTATGCAACAAATACATCATGACACAAGGCTATGTGGTGACACCACCCCCTTATCACAGCATATTCAACTCCATATTAATGGATAACACTGCTAATGCAGGAACACACGCCCTCACATTCCAAATGTACCTCCACTCTCATGTAGCTTTAGCAAAACACGATAATTCTCCAGCCAGCCAGGATCCCCTCAGGTATCAGAGGCCATGTATTTCCCACCAGAGAGCTGACATCCTTATGGTGGGATGGAGTGAGAGCCAACATCTCAGCCAGGAATTATTAGAAAAAAGATATCAGCGTTGGTCTACTGCATTGGTATATGCATTACAAATTACAGCAATTTTCACAATACAGAGATTACTACTCTGTGTATCTACTTAGAGGGGTGAGCACTAAGTGAATCTTTAAGCTTCTTCCCTGCACCCCCAGCACACATCACAAACCTTCAGAGGCCTGGCAACATCCATCACCTGAGATTTCAGCAGTGTGGAACCCATGGATAAACCCGTGACTTTCTTTTGTGAATCCCCTACATCTTGAGACAGATCAAATTTATTAAACATACAAAAATACCTCAGCAACATCACAGCATCACAGTGTGATTTCAGCTGCTCTTCAGCAGCATGCCCTGCTTTGTTGGGCCATGGACTGTGTGCATTGCAGCACCTAAAGGTGAGGTGACATTTTAGGTGTCCCATTTCAAATGTAAGGTCTTAGAGACATGAGTCAAAACTTTGTGACTGTTTCAATGCAAATTCCTCCCTACTCCTTCCACTCCCCAACTTGAGTTGTGACTTAAGTCTGATAAAATATTGAAGCTTAGGTGAGTTTATTCACTTTTGTAATTTGTTTCTAGAAAAGGAAAAAAAAAAAAAAAAAAA